>JACEFZ010003235.1:267500-305000 GCA_014155875.1 Cepaea nemoralis
AAGATGGCAGCCGAGATCAATTCCAAGTTGTCAATCATCTCGATTGTATTAATTCTGGCCCGGCCACCACTGGGACCGAGGCGGGCACACTTCTCTTTCGCGCCACGTCAAACTCAGAATTCAGAACTGGCAAAAATTCATAAAGGAAATTGGTGTTGGGTTCGCGAACTTATTCTACCCGCGCCAGATAACCTAGATAGTATCAGCTAATATGGTCAGTTCCATCCAAAATTAAGCTAACTTACAAATAATGACACTCCGAAATGGTTCCTGCTCAAAATTGTCCATTTTCTTATGCCGGTCGCCAGGGCACCAGATGCAATATTAAGAGCGTGTACCGGGCAAAATAAGAAATAAAAAATCCATCTAACGTCATTGTTTCACACTTTCCATATTGCAGTTGTCATCTCACACGAGGCTACATCAGATACAAATAAGAGAGGTGTGTAGATGAGAAAATGAAGTTGAATATTGTACTCGGTTCGATATTGGACGACGGCTGTCCCGTCCTGCTTCTGTCATTGAATTTGAGCTACATATACATAAAACTAGGAACATTTTTATCCAATAAGTCCACGTCATTCTTTTTCTTCGGGCACGTCTTCTGGCGCAGACCTTCGCGATCATGACTGTACAGATCTCTTTGTCATTTGATATTTTGATGAAGTTGGTGTTTTGATATTTTGATGAAGCTGGTGTTTCGATATTTTGATGCAGTTGGTGTTTTTGATATTTTGGTGAAGTTGGTGTTTTGATATTTTGATGAAGTTGGTGTTTCTGATCTTTTCATGAAGTCGGTGTTTTGATATTCTGATGAAGTTGGTCTTTTGATATTTTGATGAAGTTGGTGTTTTAATATTTTGATGAAGTTGGTGTTTTGATATTTTGATGAAGTTGGTGTTTTCGAAATTTTGATGAAGTTGGTGTATTGCTATTCTGATGAAGCTATTTCCGACATAAGCCTAAGTTATCCATTCCCCCTCGTCCATTGATATGCCGGAAATGTGTCATTTGTCATGTACTTATACAGGGAGCCTATTTTTTTAAGGTGACAGAATCGACGTCATTGCACCGGGTTTTATCCCATATGACTCGGTCTTTTTCCGCAGGGTGGCCTGCCGAAAGCGTCGCACAAAGCACGAACTCTTACGCTCTAGCAACGACCCCCAGGAGTCACCGAGAAAACTGGCCTCGTGGTCAGAATAACAGAGTCCGGATTCGAAATCACAACCTCCGGATCACAAGGCAGGGGACTTAATCACTTCGTCACAGAGTGTTTGACTTATGGATTTCTTCTTCTTCTTCTTCTTCTTCTTCTTCTTCTTCTTCTTCTTCTTCTTCTTCTTCTGCGTTCATATGGAGTTTTTTTTCGTTTTTTTTTTTTCCGGACGTGATTGCGTTGTGCCTTTTTACAGCAGAGCCGCGTTCTTGCGCCGTTAGGCCGACACATCCGACTTCTGCAGGCATTTGTTGACCGGGTTAACCTTCCCGGGGGACTTATGGTTTTGATGAGTGATCCTGTAACGCCTACATCTGTCAATATCTCGTTGTTTGTTGTCTTCTCTGTCCGTTATTTTCTCCAACAACCACATCTACGCTGACCACATTGTTTCGGCGTTACTAAATACCCAGCATTTGCATCCCACCATACAGGCGAAGTCGGACACTCACGAATTATTGCGTGCTATATAAAATCAATTTTGGCATGCGGGTGTTAATCATGTACAGTTAGGGAACAGGCTCCGAAATCCATCACAGTTACAGATTTGCCGCATAACAAACGAGTGTTAAAAATATCATGAGCAGATAAAGTGGGTAACTTAAATACGAGGCCTAGCCAAAAATATCATGTGTAACAAATATCAGAAAGAACTGTATGCAAACATTATGAGAAGAGAAACACTGAGGCATCTTGTAATAAATAGTACGATTAAAGAAGGAATATTTTTAGCCATATGATGAGGAGTAGCCAGTGATATGATTGTAGTGGTGGTGGAGGTGGTGGGGTGTTAGTTGTGGTTACAATGATGGAGGTGGTAATGGTCATGCTGTTGGTGTCTTCGGTGATGATGATGCTGGTGCTGTGGTTGCGGAGGTGGTAATGGTAGACATTTGTGAAGACAACCATAACAGATAAAAATATAGGGCGCTTTACCACGTATGTCGCAATGGGCATACGGTGCTACAGCAGTAGACTTCTACAGCAGTCGGCACTGGGTGGGTCATGGGGTCACTTCCACAGCAGTCGGCACTGGGTGGGTCATGGGGTCACTTCCACAGCAGTCGGCACTGGGTGGGTCATGGGGTCACTTCCACAGCAGTCGGCACTAGGTGGGTCATGTGGTCACTATCACAGCAGTCGGCACTGGGTGGGTCATGGGGTCACTACCACAGCAGTCGGCACTGGGTGGGTCATGTGGTCACTACCACAGCAGTCGGCACTGGTGGATCATGGGGTCACTACCACACCAGACACCTGTAGTTGCCAAGACATGTCCTAGAAACGAGTTTCGGCTGAGTCGACTTGAGAGCCCACATAAATCTCAAACGTTTCCCCCCGATAGAGATTCGAACCCAGGATCACAGGAGGCAAGCGCATAGCCACTTCGCTACCGCGGCAGTCTTCTGGTTAGTTGGCTGCCCTTATCCTAGAGAGCTAGGCGCCAATACACTACACTAGGATCTGTACACTACACTATCCTTTTCTTATGTAGCGGGACGTTGTTGTAATGGTTAGGATGTTATGCTGATAATAGCACGCGAGCGGTGGGACGAGGGCTTAATTTCACCTTTCGCTGTTTGCTACGGAAGGGAGAGACTGACTACCTATTTAACCTTGCTCTCAGGCCTACACAATGTAACGGTTCTAACGCTTCACATGAAGACATCAGGTACGGAACTTGTTTTTATTTTCCTTTATCATATCATTATGTACGAAGCCGGGGCTATGGCAAAGGGGTTACGAACGTGATTCCTTATCCCACATACCGCTTTAGAAACACAGCCTGCAGGCGATTTGGAAGCCGACCGCCATGCGCTAGTTTTCCTTCAATGTTATGAGCGTTGGTCGTTCAAACAAGCAAAGAAAAAACATATGAACGCAAACTTGTCTAGTAAATCACAATAACAATGACGGGGTTGATTGTGCGGCCTGTACAGGAGATGTAACTAAAAAGTGAATAAATCCTTTTCGCCCACACCGTGAATTGAACGCGGCCTGCTTGTTTTAAAGGCAAATGTCGCGACACTGAGCCATTCCATCCACAACTTCGCTGGCATAAACTTGTACCGGGTGATGCACCACGTGATGAACGCAATCCCGAGATCACCAACAAACCACGCCTTAGCCCGGCAAACATACAACACTTTCCAACAACAATATAAAATCAAGTCGACTCAGCCTGATGAGCCCGTTACATACCACCACAAGAAAAGAATGATCAAATCAGTCAGAAGACCACCAAAACCTTCTCAAGACGACTACCACGTTATGGAAAGGCCAGAACAAGTCATTATTCTGCGTCTTAGAACAGGACATAACAGATTACGCAACCACATGTATACAAAATTCAAGATTGGTGACTCAGCCATGTGCACATGTGGTTTGGCGTTGCAGACAGCAGAGCACACACTCCAGGATTGCCCAAACTACAACATATCCAGGCGAACCTTCTGGCCTAGAGAGACAACAGTGGAAGATAAACTCTATGGACCACTGAGTGAACTAAAAAAGACTGTTAGATTCATACAAGAGACAGCATTGCAGTTGTAGACATATTTCAGGCGAACGAAAGAAGAATAAACCGGGGAACCATTTGAGGCCACTGAGACAGTACATAAATAAACACATACAGTATTGTTTGGCGCTCATAGAAGGAAAAGAAGAAGGAAGTAGAGATTAAAAGACGCACTAGACAACAATACTGTGTGTGTTATATTTAACAACAATATAATATGGCTAGCAGCAAGTAAGAAGGCGTAGCAACGTCGTGGCTAGACGATCGTCTATCGCACCGCTGGACTTGGGTTCGATTCGCAGCAAAATATTTTCGAATATTTTGTATTTTATATATATATATTTTTTTGTATTTTATGTAGTTTTTATTTTTTTTATTTTTTTTTGGGGGGGGGGGGGGGGGGGGAGAGGGTCAATTGACCTGAGCGCCCAGGTCGACGGCGCCTAACATGTGTACCATACCAGAAAATATATTGGGATGTAAAGGCGGCCGATGTGATACCGACCACATCACCTTCTAAATGTCGTTTGATGTACAGAAATGCATGTCTAGCTCTATGTTCCCCATGCTTTTTATGTGTGTGACATGGACCTTGACAGAAGCATCCTATAACCAAAACCAAAACAAAGCTGGTTGGAGAAGGGTTTGAAGAATCTCAAACCGCCTTTTAGTCTTTAACATATGGCTCTCGCTCAATATGCCCAATGCATCGTAGACATGTAAAGAGGACCTTTACTTCCAGAAGCACAGCTCCAGGACCAGCAAAACAAAGCCGGGGGAGAGAACAATTTGAAAAACAAGTCGACAAGTAGACAAAGCCAGTACACAAACATGAACACACAAAGCTGGGATTATAGGGCGGGGAAAAAAAAGAAAATACCTGAATCGATTCGACTGAATTTGTATTCAATTACTGACAACAAACAGATAGCTTATGTATCGCCATGATGATTATCCTGCTCAGACATTGGAGAAATCGAATACCCATGTGACTGGCTCCTGTGCACCATCAGCCAGAATGCGGTCAAGGTCAGCCAATCATTCCTGTTGAATACCCCTGCCTGGGTTAGGCCCGTGTGTTTGTGTGTGCGTATGGTGAGCCTGAGAGTGCGTGGGGGTGGGCGAAGTCTTCCTTCTTCCTTCAACCAACATGAAATTAGCTATAGATCTGAACCCGAGACAGAAGTAATTATCTGCAGAAAATAAAACGCCTCCATGAATGTAATAAATAGGAAAATAAGGGGCAATAATGGATTGAATTATCCACCTCTAGGTCATCAACCTACCCGATCCACCAGTGTGGCTGGGGGTAGGGTAAGGCTGGAAGGATGAGGGGAAGGGGGTCTTAACACCCTACATACCCAGAACAAAAACATGTAGATAGAGATTGCGAAATGCATGCCAGAATTTGACCTACGCAAACTTCTGCCGCGGGATCTCTAGAATACAAGAGTGTACTTGAGGCGCCAAATTTGAAGTCAAAGTCGCGCCTATTTCACGAGGTGTCACTGTCAGTCTAATAAAACTATTGAAATGACATGGGGGAATTGTGGGCGACCATTGTTCTTCACAGCTCCCAGTCTTCTGTACGTATCAATTAATGTTGTGGTGATATCTTTACACAGCTCCTAGTCTTCAGTGTGGAATCATGTTGTGATATCTTACCAAACATCCAAGTCTTCAGTAGGTATTAATTAATGTTTTAGTGATATCTTTACACAGCTCCTAATCTTCAGTGCGTAATAATGTTTTTGTGATATCATTCCAAACCTCCTAGTCTTCAGTACGTTTCAATTAATCTGTTGGTGATATCTTTCACACCTCCTAGTCTTCAATACATTTTCATCTTATCTTTTGGTAATATCTTTCCACACTGTAGCATGATGGAACAGAATCCCCATTTCCAGTCCGACACATTTCATAAATATACTTTGAGTCTTAACAGGGACCATCCCAAAATAAGGGCTATTCTTAGATCGAAGGTTCCAGAACGAGTTGGGGGAGGCGGCGGTATGCACTTGTCTTTTGATTGGTTCATAAATAATGAGCCCACGCTATTCCTGGGCCATATTTTAAAATCTAATTAGTAGGAGCGGGAATTTCACCAGGAGCGGTCGCTAGTGTGATGTGATGACCCAACAATGCCCTTGTAGATTCAATATATTGTTCTCTGGACAACAGGTACCACTTTAAAACATACTTTAATGTTGTGGCTAAACCTAATGTACGAAAGAGAAGAATATGAGTATTTTATGAATAATGTGTGAAAGTGGAAAACCTAACTTCTGTGCGCCAGAATTCTGAATATTGCTTCTTCAACCTTGACACGTCTTTCACGCTGTATACTCCAAGTGCATATCAATCCCTTGTTGTGACTGGTTGCGTATGCTTGAGGAATGTAGTACACTCATGCAGATTCGCAAACCAAAACCCCTTGTGCATTCTACATGCCTAGGATGACTTATTCTTAAATCAACTGTACCTTTGCTCTCGTGCGAGTTAACAAATGGCAGTCTGAATGGGAATGAGTGATGAAACATGTACACGTTCCTTTGTAAAACGCTGAGATTGATGGAGTGAGTGAGTGGGTGATTTAATAAATAGCCTCTCACATTAGTAGAAAGAAAGATGCTTCAAATATCCACATGTAAACAGGACGGTGATGGCACGCCAGAATTGCTAAGTCCATGTGATGCCTGGTTGCTATAAACTCAAGAGAATTACTATAATTTCTTTTTGAAGTATTACACTGTTACCTCTACTGTTGGATGGTTCATATAAACTAGTTCCTAAGAGAACCATAGGTGTGTGAACCGGTGTTTTAGTTGGCTGAATATAATGTAGGGCTCATGCAAATTTACAGGGACTAAACATGTTTTTCCACATATGTGCTTGGTGCATATGTGAACTATTGCTATGCAATTGAGCTTCTGTTACCTACTGGGGACATTACTCAGTGGGGAGAGAGCACATGATGATGATGATGTATCTGTGAGACAAGTCTGGTGAAAAAGGGGTGAGGTCTGGCATTGCTGTGTGAATATGAAATAAGACATTCATGCACCAACATCACAGCCATAGGAATGGATGTCTGGTCGGCTAATTTGGTAAATGCCATTAGTTAATACATAATGCATATTGCAGTTGTAAATGCCTATTTTCCATTTCCCTTCACAATGCCTGTCCCATGTTGCTATGTCACAATGATTGCTGTACTGTGTCTGGTCCTCCTTGTGCCCAGGTCTACTGTGGTTCAAACATGGTGGAACTTAGATCACATAAATGCTTGTAATTGTGTTAAGCTACCCTGTCTCAGCATATGGTCTTGTGATTACCACAGTACATCAGAGTGAAATTCACTACATCATCAACCTTAACCTTCCCCATCTCCATCTGTGTATGTTAATGTATGATAGCATCATCTTTTAACACATGTGAAGAGATGTTGTGCCATTCTATATATCCACAGAGAACAGGAGGATGGAGGAGAGGCATCCATATATCATCTGGGAAAACTAACCAGTAGTCCCAGAATCCAGAACCAACTCTCTATAAGTGAAATCTTCTAGAACCCACAATATGGGAATTTCCTAGAGACTTTCAGCTCAGCTCTCAAACAGCTGGATATAAATAAGGGAGAAAAATAGTTCTGAAGACTTCAATAATAAGAAGTACAATGATCATTAATCAAATGTCATCTGAGAATGAAACAACAAGTCTGGTTGTTAACCCCATTCAAGACAACTTGTGAAATGACTGGTGCAGTGGATTGTTTAGCTAGGACTTATCTTGGTTAATCTCCAGCCTGGTGCTCACAGTGTTGAAGAATGTGACTTGAAGTGTAGGTGAGATTGGACTGACTGAGGGGCTGTAGTATATTGGATTTTGTTCCTATCTCTGGGTTTCTTCAGCAAGTCATGTTTTGCATGTACCGAGTATACATCTCCCAATGTCAGGAGAGTGTTATCCTCAACTTTTGAAGTATCCCAGTATCAGCATTCACAGACAGTCTGGTCAACGGTGAGAGACAGTATCATATCATCCTACCAATTCTTGTCTTCCAGAGGAATGAATCTGCCATGAAGCTTATTTTGGGAAAGCTGCTAACTGGAGCTAGTCCAACATCCATGCTGATGATAAAAGGATTCAACAGACCCAGAACAGTAGTTTCTTCCTTGAGTTGCCCATGGATAGGATTTCCTAAATTCCCAAGAGACATGAGATGAGGATAGAGATAGATACTGTAAACAGAATGGTGTAGTGGTGATTAGAGAGGAGAGGTGGATAAGAGTTATTAGTTGGTGGAGAAAGGGGAGGTGGTGTATCATGTTATCTTCATGCATGTTAGCATATTTGTACATTTTGTATGTACCCTGTTGAGGTGTTGACATGACAAATGAGATGAACAATGGTCATAACTAGACTCACCATCAGCTCAATAAACAGTATGATTGAACCAGTGTTTTAAGTACATGTCCCCAGTGAATTTCTTGTACAGTTGCTGTCAAGTGTTGTCTCTGGTGACTGTCTTAAGTGCTGTGGTTGGTTATACATATTGTGAAAAGTCCTGTATAGATGTTGTAAGGTATCTCATGGTGTCTATCTTGTACACTTGTGGTGTAAACCATTCCTTGTGAGTGTATGTTCCACTTTTGTCAAGAAACTGTCATGTAGATGTCCTGTCCAACAGATGTAATGTACAGTTATTGTTGAAGTTTGTTTGTCTGAAAAATTGAAGGACTACTTGAACTGATATAGGTCATACTGACAACATAAAGAAAGAAGAGATCTAGGTGACGGACGAACAGCACACTGTCAACATTATAATGAGTGAGAGGGATCCTCAGTTGTACAGGCGCTAATAGTTCAGATCTTTTCTGGCCTTAAGGGAACCTTTTACTTCTTTTATAAATTTCTGTGTAGATACATAGTGGTCTCACAGTGGGGGTTGAGCCACAGAAAAATGTTCTCCAAAAAGGCTATTGCGGGAATGATTAGCTCATTTGAGCGACCTCTAGACAAAACGTGCTAAATCATATCCTTTATCTTGTTATTTATTATTCAAGATATATCTCCAGAGAACACTACAACTAGGTCCTCTGGCAACTCAATCAACAACATGTCACACACACCTAGTCTTCAATACGTTTCAATTAATTATGTGGCGATATCTTTCATCACCTCCTAGTCTTCAGTACGTTTCAACTCACGTTTTGGTTATACCTTTTACACACCTCCCAGTCTTCAGAACGTTTCACCACATGTTTTGGTGATATTTTGCCAGACCTTCAAGTATTCAGTACGTTTCAACTCATATTATGGTGATATTTTGTCACCCCTCCTAGTCTTCATTACGTGTCAACTCATGTTTCGGTGATATCGTTCAACACCTCCTAGTCTTCAGAACGTTTCACCACATGTTTTAATGATATCTTTGACTGGTTGAAGGACTAGGAAATCATTTCTTGTTACTTCAATTATTCTAAACACAATGTGGCGTCTCCTTTGCGGGACTTTGCAGTCAACCCCAGGTTGATGTTCTAGGCAAATGAATGTTCGGTTGTTTAATGTTGCATTCTGAACGAGAAGTCAACGTTTAATTCTAACTTACATCTGGCTTAAGGAATGAACCTCCTACCTCCCCATCAGCGCCACGAAAGTGTAAGAGCGTGCGATCTTATTCTGTCACTCACGTGGACGTCTGCATAATCTTACAAGTTGATAAAATATGCTAGTTTTCCCTCACGTCACAGTTGAGTTGAGTTGAGCTAACAACTGACATCACTGCACTCAAGATATTCCGATATGCGCTCCGTCCCCTTGTTCAACAGCCAACAAAGAGTCACATTATTAATCATTCCCACCGCAATTTGGTTGAAAGTTTTCCTGGTCTTCCCTCTCAGTTTGGAGATTATACCACAACCTCTGCCATATAATTCTTTCCACTTACGGGTTCTCATTCTGTTCCCTACCTTCTCCACCTGGTCCCACAAGCGCACAACCACCACCCATTGTCCATAAGTAATCTGCCACCAAGAGGTACATTCCCTGCAAGCCTGTTCATTCTCCCACACTCCCGCATGGCGAGGGCATAATATCCATGCAATTCTCACAATTTGTAACCTCTGAAGCGAGGTGAGCCATTCCACACGAAACATTCCTTTCTCCAGTTTACTAAGCATACTCCTTGAATCCTTGATGAATACAATATGTGTTGTAGTGGTCTCCTCTAACCAACGAAAAGACTTTAAACGTAAACTGTTTTTTGTTATATGCTTTTAGTTTATATAGTACCTAGGCCTCTTTCAAGACATCCAGATTGCATTTTGACAATGTTTTTCGTTTTCTTCTTTCATTTGCTTGGAATCAACCTATATAATCACTTGTCTTTCCTGCAGTGTCTTCCGCAGATTCCACAGATCTATGTATAATTTGACATCAAGATCCACACATTCTACAGGCCTATGTAAAGTTTGACATCAAGATCTGCATATTCTACAGGCCTATGTACAGTTTCTCATCTAGGGTTTGCTCACCCGGCCACAGAGTCGATCATTATAGGCTGTACTTGGAGCAATGTTGTAGCATATGATCTGCAGTGTGGGGTGCTTGTCTATACACAAGTGTAGCCACATATTTGTCGCTACGTATCACCGTGACTAATGAGTCGGTTGTCTCATATTTAGCGACTTTAAACAATGTGAAAACAATTGAGACAAATGCAAATAATACCATGGACGAACAGAAAATCAAATGAGACAGTCTTCCATGGACGGACAGAAAATCAAATGAGACAGTCTTCAAGAGACAAATGACAAACGGAGATTCAGGGAGAAATTAGGCATAGTCAGTCAAGATTTTTTGGACATGTTATGAAGAGAAATGGACTTGAAAATTTAGACAACTGGCAAGATTGATGGGAAGAGAGCAAGACGAAGATAAAGGGATAAATACCTTGATGGACTGGCAGCATGGAATGATGGGGACAAGAACACAGGTCTGATTTGAGACTGGTGACTGTATGAGATGGCGAACCATGACCGCCCATACATATCGGCATGGCACTTGATGATGATGATGATGATGATGATGATGATGATGATGATGATACGAAGTGTAAAAACTGTCACAATTAATATAGGAGGGCAGCTTGGCCAAATGGACATGAGAGCGCTAGTTCTTAAACATCCGGTGTGCTGATGCCGGGGTAGTGGGTTCAACTCGCAAACATCAGTCCAATGCAACAGAAGTAGTAACATGTTTATAAACTACGCTTGCGGTCGAAGTGAGTGAACGCAAACGAAAAACAATAAACAAAACAATAGTAATATTACTAAATTTACAGTAACGTTGTAGATTAACGGTGACATTTGACTAGTCGGGATGAAGTCTCCGTTATTTGTCTTTAATCATAGGCTATAGAATGTGATTAAAATAGTTTTTGTTGTTTGACGATTGCATTAACAGTTTTAAATAATTAATTCATACTACGTCATTCAAAGAAACGTTGCCTTCCGTTTATTCAAATCCAATTCAATTATTGGTCATGTTTTTAATATGCCAGGGCGGTTTTCATGGTAGCAGAATAATATTTTACAAATGTAATCTTGAACGTAAAGTGTATTTACAAAAGTAATCTTGTCCGTAAAATGTAGTTACATACAAAATGATGTTCGAGCAGAGGTTTACAGGCGATTATACGCACAGACTGACACAAAAGAGCTGATAGACAGACAAAGACACGCACCGACAAGGACACGCACAGATAGACATAGGAAGCGCACAACAGACATACGAAGACATGCACAGGCAGGCAAGGGCATGCACAGACGGACAAAAACAACCAAAGACAGAGAAGGACAGAAGCACAGACAGAAAAGGACATGTACAGGCAGACAAGGATACAAACACACACAGAAGAGGACACGCACGGACAGACAAGGACACGCACGCAGGACAAGGACACGCACGCAGAAAAAGGACATACACAGACAGACAAGGACACAAACACACAGAGAAAAGGACACGCACAGACAGACAAACACACACAGATAAAAGGACACGCACGGACAGACAAGGACACGCACGGACAGACAAGGACACACACGCAGAGGACATGCACGGACAGACATGGACACAAACACACGCAGAAAAGGACATTAACAGACAGACAAGGATACAAACACACACAGAAAAAGACATGCACAGACAGACACGGATACACACGTTCAAACAGGTTGACAGCAGAATGTTTACTTTGCCCGAAATGAGAATACCAAAAAGTTTATGATTTCTGTTTACAGCTGGACCAGCCCGAGAATTGAAATGTTGAGGCGGGGCCCCCTGGAGTCTGTCGTCCTGGTGACCTTGGAGACGTCTTGTACAGGTCCCCAGACGTGCGCAGGGATGATGGTTTTTTGGGAGTCCCTTGTTTACATCCAGTTACGTCCCTTGTGATAGAATCCCACATGACACAGACATGTACTGAGTACACATGTATATGTGCCGTAGTGAGTGTGTGTGTGTGTGTGTGTGTCTGTGTGAGAGAGGAAAGGAGTGTGAGAGGGGGACAGAGAGAAAAGAGGTCCTTCGGTCCACAGGATTAACAGTCCCAAATATAGAGATTATAATACACTATTTTCAATAATGAAAAACAGTATCATTAAATACAATGTTTTGCTCATCAAATTAATCAAAGTACGACTAACTCTTAAATGTCAGTTATATTATTGCGATTACCCCCCTACGGACAACAATCATCTTCAAATTAATAAGCTTATGAAGGTAAAACCGTGGGCATCTGTTATTTGTAGCTGACTCAAGTCACAGGAGTATTAACATGAGCCAGGGATGGACCCAAATATAACTTCATCTTGAGGTTAAAAAGGGTAGGGTTACTGGTAGAATCGAATCCATATGCCAGTTGGGCAGAGAGATATTTGATCTATAAAAAGGTGGGTGTAGCACCATTTGCTAATACGCCCCACTGTGTGCAAACTGTCCTTTACTTTACTTATAAGATAGTGTAGAACCATTGGCAGTGGGTGGCCAGTGGATTCTCAAACGTCGTGGGCTTGATTCACCACATGGGTAAACGATTTCCATCCACGATGTCATGGCAGGATTATGCCGGCAAAATGCTGGCATGCGTTTTCTGAACATCTCACTACCCCATTCCCAACTTTGTAATACGCTTATATATTTATTCTAGAAACAAAATATTGTGGTAGTTTTCAGATGCCTTCCACACCCACGCGGTGGGATGTGGTCTTTGTATTTGACAGAAATTTATGGTTTTTTGGACAATTGACCTTTCCCATCTTACACGACCTTAAAGGGAATAAAATATTAGCTACACCCTAAGCTACCAAGCATGTCGTATGATACAATTAAGGAGGCAGCTCGAAGCTGGCTACTTCATCCAGTATAGAAATTTAGCTACAAAATTCCACCAGA
This sequence comes from Cepaea nemoralis, assembly GCA_014155875.1. Classification (NCBI taxonomy): domain Eukaryota; kingdom Metazoa; phylum Mollusca; class Gastropoda; order Stylommatophora; family Helicidae; genus Cepaea; species Cepaea nemoralis. The sequence continues at coordinate 280,694 of JACEFZ010003235.1, forward strand.
CATGAACAAGTGTAAAGTCAAGGAAAGATGAATCTAGCAGAAACCACCATGACTGGAAGCTCTTCCGAAGAAGCATGACGCCATGCGGAGAAAGTCGCAAGGAGTCTGGATCGCCGACTTACCATGTGTCACCAAGAACAATCTCCAGAATTGTCACCAAGAACAAACTCCAAGGACAATCTCCAGAACTGCCACCAAGGACAATCTCCAGATCCATCACTAAGGACAATCTCCAGATCTGTCACCAAGGACAATCTTCAGATCTGTCACCAAGGACAATCTTCAGATCTGTCACGTGGAAGGTTAGAACTAGGGGGGAAGGATAGCACATGAAATAGACGAATGACATACACGATTATAATGTTGGAATTATGCGAAACAAGCTTGGGGGGGGGGGGGGGAGGGTGTGCTATTTTCACGTCATGCCTTGAAATATGCCATTCTCGGTGATGCAGTGGCCTTAAGTTATGTATAGGGGCAGCGAAAACACTAACAGAGTCGGATGGACTGTGTTCTAGAACAATAACAATAACATTTAGAACAAGCAACAAAAAAAGTAAATATGAATATGATCCACTGTTACGCAACAAAACTGATAAGATCGAATCAATTGAGCGGAAGTTTTACACGAAACCTCAAAGTACTATCTGGAATCAACGAAACAGTAATATTCAAATGAGTACGGGTTACTTGAATGTTAAGATCGGATTGGATGGCACGAGTTATGAAGAGATCACTAGGAGACATGGAATTTTGGATAAAGAATCAAAGTAGAGAAATATTAACCAATAGTAGTCAGCATAAGGTCACCATACAGTGGATACCATCCCACTGTGGAGTACCCGGAAACGACAGAGCTGATCGGTTGGCTAAGGAAGGAGCAAAAGAAGAACAACCTGATGTGCCCATTACATATCACCAATAGAAAAGAATGATCAAATCAGTCAGAAGGCCACCAAGCCCTACTCAAGACGACTACCACGTTATGGACAGACCAGAATACGTCATCTTCTGCGCCTCAGAACAGGACACAATAGATTACGCAACCACGTGTATACAAAATTCAAGATTGGTGAATCAGCCATGTCCACATGTGGTGTGGTGTGGCGTCGCAGACAGCAGAGCACACACTCCAGAATTGACCAAACGACAACATTTCCAGGCGAACCTTCTGGCCTAGAGAGACAACAGTGGAAGATAAACTCTATGGACCGCTGAGTGAACTAAGAAAGACTGTTAGACTCATACAAGAGACAACATTGCAGTTATAAACATATTTCAGGCGAACGAAAGAAGAAGGAGAAGAGGAAGAACCAATTTTTGCGTATTAAATATGTGTAAGCGGCGTTATCGTTTTTCCACACAAAATAATGCTACTGTTGAGACTCTTCGCTGGCTGTTGAAGATGAGGACGGAGCACGTATGAGAATGTCCTCAGTGCTGTGATACCGGCTCTTGACTCAGTTCAACTCAACTCAACCCTTCCAATCGCTTGTTGCTTTACCCCAGTTCAAGACGTTACCCTAACCTTACTTATGCAAGGTCAGTTACCCTGGCCGAGCCAGACATATCTTAACTTAGAATAATAACTGTCTGGAAGAGCACGATTTATTAAATGTCACAACACTCCGGATAACCACTCAGGAGTTATTCTCCGGTGCTCCTAATCATGACTCCCCTCTGAGCACAAGAATATCTCTGTTAATGAATGACAGCCATTACTCATAACAGCAACAGCTCGTATTTCTCCAACAACCATCATTAGAGAGGCTAAATGACAAATTAAAGAACAAGAACAAACCGTGGGTGGGGAAAATACAAATTAAAACAACAAAAACGAGTCACAAAAATATGAAACGTCGATATGAAATTTCTGCACTGACATAAACCGGGACTGCGGCGATGAGCAAAGTTGAACAAATTCCATGACCTCACAATCACATAGCGCTCACGAAAGCCTCGCTCTGGCGGCGTGACCTTCCGAGATACGTTTTTGTGATTGTTTTTTGCCTGCGATAATACTGTAATAGAATCCAAGTTTTTAAACTACAGGAAACTAGGGGAAACGTTTCATACAGGGAAAGTCGGTGGAAACTAGTGACAACCGTTTTAACAAATGGGAAAAATAGGTGAGAAACAGAAACAATTATTCTAATCTAGCGAAAATGTGCCGAAATTAAAGGCGATTGTTTTAATCCACAAAGCATTGATGAAAGCTGTAAACATGTGTTTTAAAACAACGATAGTTGGTAAAAATTAGAAACAATTATTTTAATGCAATAAAATGCTCTAGAAACTAGAAGCAGTCGTTTAAAACAAGAAAAATAGGTAAAAACTAGAAACAATATTTTTTAAAAGAAGAAAAATGGGCAGAAACTAGAAACAGTATTTTCTAAAACAAGAAACATTGCAAGAAATTAGAAACAATCGTCCTAATCCAAATATAAAGTTGCATGTCCTTTATAGGACGTCGCAATCAACATCAGCATTTCTAGCCAGTTTGTGATTTACTAGCCAATTTGTATGTTCAGTAGTTTGCCAATGCTCTTAACCTAAGAAAAGTGGGTAGAAAATAGAAACGACTGTCCTAATCCAAGAAATCTGGGTGGAAACTAGAAACAACAGTTCTAACCCAATAAAATAGATATAAACTAGAACCAACAGTTATAACCCAATAAAATAGATATCAACTAGAAACAACAGTTTTAACATAAGAAAATGGGTGGAAACTAGAAACAACAGCTGTAACCCAATAAAATAGATATAACCTAGAACCAACAGTTCTAACACAAGAAATGTTGGTGGTAGCTAGGTACAGTAGTTGTAACGCGTGGAATCTTAATGGAATCTATAAACAACCGTTCTTAAAGAGGTAAATTGGGTGGAATCTAGAAACAACATTCGAAACTATTCCACGATCGACGGTTATACGGAAGTTCCTGTCAACATTCAAATTGACTTTTTTTCTGCCATTAATTTATGAGTAACTTCCCAGCCCCGCAAGGCAATTTCTGTTGCACAGAATGCGTTGACAAGACCTCACTTTTAAACAATAATACGAACCCCCCCCCCCCCCCCCCCCCCAAAAAAAAATGAATAAGGGCTCTCGTTCTTCAACATGCGTGTGCTGATGTCGAGGCAGCGGGTTCAACCCCTGCACTGGTGAATTGGATTAAAATGTTGACTTCACGTCCTTGACTTGACTTGCGGACGTAAATTACAAGTACTTCAGAAGTCGGAGAGGGTTCGCCTGATGGTAATAGGGACAGCTAATCCCCACACAAACATCATATCATTGCACTATAAGTAGTAGTATGTGTATGGACTACGTTTGAGTTGAAAGCGAGTGATCACAATAAACCTCCCCCAGCACGTGAAGCATCTGTTGTCTGACAGTCAGAAAGTTCAATACACAGAACTGAATTGAATTGAACTGAGTTAAGAGCCGACATCACTGCACTCAGGACATTCCCATACGTGCTCCGTCCCCTCGTTTAACAGTCAGCGAAGAGTCATACTATTAATCGTTCCCACCGCTATCTGATTAAAAGTTATCCTGGTCTTCCCTCTCAGTTCTGAGATTCTTCCAGAACCCCTGCCGATCTCCCGCACGTTGTATTCCGCAACTCCCGCACGTTGTATCCCGCAATCTCATTCTTTCCACATATGGGTTCTCAATCTGTTCCTCTGCCTTCTCCACCTGGTCCCACAAGCGCACGACCACCTCCCCCTTGTCCATAGGCAAAATACCATCTAGAGGTGCCTTCCCTGCTAGCCTATCAGCCTGTTCATTCCCTCGTACACACGCATGGCCAGGGCAAAATATCCATACAATCCTCACAATCTGTGACCTCTGAAGCGACGAGAGCCATTCCACACGAAACATTCCTTTCTCCACCTTGCTAAGCATACTCATTGAATCTGTAATGAATACAACGTGTGTTGCAGTAGTCTCCTCTAGCCACCGGAATGCCGTGTTACTGCCTCCACCTCCATTCTCATGCTGGAGGTCGTAGTCTCATATGCCAGACTCTCCTTTTTCAAGATTCGCCCATTAGCCTTTGCAATAAAGCCCCAGCCACTACGTCTGTTTCTACCCACTGACCCATCGGTGTAGATGACTATGTCACCTTGATTAAACCAAAATACTTGCGTACTTATAGATTATAACCGGAACATCTTGTGTGATTCAGACAATATCAATAGTCGACATCACAGTTGAGTGAAGACATCTCTGGAAGCCGTGCTCGTTAGCGCACTTGTATTAGAAACATTATGGTTGGTGACTCAACTTCAAAGCCCAGCTATAATCGCGACGACTGATGCCCTAATAGTTCGGGCTTAGAACAGATGCTGTCAAACGCGAAATAATCGCCATGAAGTGATGTAAAATAACAGTATAAGCTGTTGAGTTGCAAGGGTTGGAGATTTATTGTGATCAAACTAGCTTTAGATTCCACACTACCTCGGAAAATGAGGATCAGACACTCCTTATTGATTATTTTGATCTATGTTGGTTTAATGTAACATTCTGAGACCTATGGTGCTATTTCAATGGTTAGATAGGAATTATGTCCGTATTTCACAGGTGTGGGTTCATTAGGATGATAGACCTAGCTAATGAAGACACCATTCCCGGGTGCCTAGTTCATGCGTAGAAGTAAACTTGTTTCTGCAGCGAGGCGCCGTCGTAATTTGGAGGTGACCGGTTCGAATCCCGGTCGGCAACTACAGCATTCAATTGTCATGTTGTATTGTGCCTCCTCTGGTCTCTATTTCTTCTTACTTCTACGAGTGCCAAATAATAAGTGTTTGTTTATTGTTTATTTATGAACTGTCTTATTGATACTGGTGTGTCAGCTGGTTGTGCTACACACCAGATGTCCAACAATTTGCAGATGGTATACCGCTCTCGTTTGCCTCTCCCCTGGTCCCAGGGTCAAGGCCTTCATCGGGGCGGCATTGTCTGGTCACTACAGAGAACCGGTAAGAAAACAAACAGGAGACGATGGGGGGGGAGAGACGAATTAGACGTAGAGGAAAATAGTGATATAATACGTTGAAGCGAAAAGATAAAGTAGCAAACATAATCATCATCATCATGTGCCATGCCGTTAAGCGTGGGCGATGATGTTTCGCCACATCGCACAATCACTAGAGTCGTGGATCAGCTCAGTGTTCCTTCTCAACCATACCACGTGGTCAAGCCATGCAGGTATTTACCTCTCTGTCTTCCCCTTGCTCTTTTCCCCAGTTTATTTCTTCTCATACCGTGTCCAAAATATCTTGGCTATCTACGTCTAACTTATTAATCAGTTTAAGGTTTCCATTTGTTTCTTTAAGAACTTGCTCATTGGTTTTTCTCTCTGTCCATGGTATTTTTTTTTTTTTTTTTTGCGCTGACTTCAGAAACTACATTTCCACTGCCATTAGATGTTTTCCAGCCTGTCTGATCATTGTCAACGTTTCAAATCCTTACAAAAATACAGGTTCTATGTAGCAAGTTAACACACTTTTTCTCATTGCTATTAACTTTTTTTTTTCACATAATGACAATCTTGTGAACATAAAATTGCCCAGTAAATCAACTATGGTCTGATTGGTCTGATAGCAATGTCCTACAAAGGAGTGGCAATATTTTATCATATACAACAACTGATTTCTGGACGTGTTTCTGTGATTTGGTCACTAATCTCCCATCATGTTTCAATCCCAAAGAACAACTCTCTGGGGCCACTAACATCAATCACACTGACGGATGACCAACAAGGACATCCGCCAACCCAAGAAATAATGCTGCTGTACGACTTTTTTTTTCTTCTCCAAAAGACATCAAGACTTAATTAATCCATTCAGTAAGAAACGTCTCATTTCCGGTGCTCTGGTACTCTTTGTATGCCTAAAACATAGAACGTAGTTCTTTATCCTTCTACAGTAACATGTAGTTACTACGCTTGTCCAGTATGTCCAATTGTTTACTTTAGATATTATGCCCTACTTCTTCTTCTTCTTCTTCTTCTTCTTCTTCTTCTTCTTCTTCTTCTTATTCTTCTTCTTCTTTTTCTTCTTCTTATTCTTCCACTTATTCTCCCTGAGGTCACAGACCAAAACTTTAACTGTCTCCTGCAGCTTCTCCATGTTCTCCCAAATCATTCCTATGTCTCTAATTCTCTTGTCTATGTCCTCCCATATCATTCCTATGTCTCTAATTCTCTTGTCTATGTCCTCCCATATCATTCCTATGTCTCTAATTCTCTTGTCTATGTCCTCCCATATCATTCCTATGTCTCTAATTCTCTTGTCTATGTCCTCCCAAATCATTCCTATGTCTCTAATTCTCTTCTCCATGTCCTCCCAAATCATTCCTATGTCTCTAATTCTCTTGTCTATGTCCTCCCAAATCATTCCTATGTCTCTAATTCTCTTCTCCATGTCCTCCCAAATCATTACTATGTCTCTAATTCTCTTCTCCATGTCCTCCCAAATCATTACTATGTCTCTAATTCTCTTGTCTATGTCCTCCCAAATTATTCCTATGTCTCTAATTCTCTTGTCTATGTCCTCCCATATCATTCCTATGTCTCTAATTCTCTTGTCTATGTCCTCCCATATCATTCCTATGTCTCTAATTCTCTTCTCCATGTCCTCCCAAATCATTCCTATGTCTCTAATTCTCTTCTCCATGTCCTCCCATATCATTCCTATGTCTCTAATTCTCTTCTCCATGTCCTCCCAAATCATTACTATGTCTCTAATTCTCTTCTCCATGTCCTCCCAAATCATTACTATGTCTCTAATTCTCTCCTCCATGTCCTCCCAAATCATTACTATGTCTCTAATTCTCTTCTCCATGTCCTCCCAAATCATTACTATGTCTCTAATTCTCTTCTCCATGTCCTCCCATATCATTCCTATGTCTCTAATTCTCTTCTCTGTCTGTTGTGGGTCTTCCTCTGCTTACCTTTACCCACACACACACTCGGGATCTGTGAGTGGGCTGGGGGAGATGGGAGATTATGTGGCTGGGTGCGGAATTTGTGTGTGGGTAGGTGCGGAATATGTGAGTTGACGGGATGATGTGTGTGTGTGTGGGGGGGGGGAATGTGTGGCTGAGGAATGTGTGTTTGGCTGGGTGATTGGAGGTGTGTGGGTGGAGGAGGATATGTGGGTGAGTGATTGTTGGTGGGTAATGGGACGGGTAGAGGATATGTGTGTAGGTGGGTGGGTGTGTGTGGATGGGGGATGTGTGGGTTGGGAAATGTATGTGTGCTTGGGGTGTGGGTGGATGGGGTGTGTGGTGGGTGAGAGGTGTGTGTGGGTGGGGAGATGTGTAGGTGTAGGGATGTGGTGGATGGGTGGGGGCATGTATGTGTGTGTGGGTTATGTGTGTGGTTGGGTGGGGGAGTTAGAGTGAATGGGGGATGTGTGGGTGGGTGGTTGATGTGTCTCATAACATAGTAATATGCATTGTTTATGTTTACAAAATTCATGTGACAATGTTTTTTTCCTATGCTGATGAAGGAAAGATGAGTGATTGGAAGGGCCGAATGTAAGACGGGCCTGCGTGCCCAATTTGTTACCCTTTGAAAATAAAGTCTGTTCGTTCTGTTCGTTCGTTCGCACCTTGCCCTCTGGGTTCCAGAGAAATGACTAATTATCTTATTTCAGACTGTCTCAATCGGTGTCCCACGTCCTGACCCCACCTCCTTCTTGTACGATGGTATTTGTTTAGTTCTTCCTATAAGCTCCAATTAGTGATTCTGTCAAACTATTGTTGTCCTACTCTGTGCCGGCCCCAATAAACAAATGTATATAGTTCATCAGTAGCCCTGTTAGTCGCCTCGTCGTTTGTGAGACTTACAATGACACACATTTAACGATATAGTTACATACTAGCATTTAACGATACACATTTAACGATATAGTTACATACTAGCCTTTGCGCTCAGCTGATTAACCGGAACTCGGGCATGTGAGGCCTTATCTGTCCGATCATGGTATTCTTTGCATTTTCTTCAGAAACCACATTTCCACTGCCAGTAGAATATCATGTGTTTTTGTTTACATAGCACTGGTTTGGATATATGAAACGCAACTGCTTCGTATATATTGGCATTCTGTGTGGCTTTTATCAATTATAACTCGTTGTGTCCCAGGCATATAGTAACACTAACCCCCCGGTACAGACAACAAAAACAAACTGCCCGGGGTGGAAATCAAAGCCAGTGTTACTGAGCTCCCATTATCATTACCCTCTTTCTACAACAATCACCTTCCTATTTGTGGCCGACTCGGTCACAGGGTTATTAACCTTAGCCACGCGATGGGCCCTAATATAACTTCTCTTCTGAGGTTGAACGGGGTAAGGGTAATTGTATAATGGAATCTCCAATTTATCGTTATATATTTCAAGATGCAAACTTTCCGTTCTCTGCCCAGCAACTATCCAACCACAAAGCACCCAATAGAAATGACCCCAGTAATTTAAATAGCGTGCAGGTCTGAATGAAGTTCCTGCCCGATAGTATTTCAGTCTTGATATCGACCGGGCACATGCCCCGCCGAGGTCACACACTGGCAAGCAGCAGTGGAAAGTAGCACGGGGGATTTACCAACACCATGTAAATTGACATAATTGCGGCCTTAGTTTCCCCCGTCTTCAAACAAGAGCGTATTACGCATGCGCGCTATGGTTTCGGACGGCCCACAAAAGTGCAGATAATAGAACAGGGCGTGTGGGGTGGTTCTGGTCCATTCAGCTACCCCCACATCTCCACAGATTGTGTGGTGCACGTGAGCGAGTGTGGTGCACGTAAGCGAGAACTGGAGTGGAATAACTGTAAACTCTTCGCACTAAACCCAAGTTAAGATAATTAGATATAATCCGTGCACTGGGGTCAACACAACAAGCGGACTTACCTCAGATCCATCTTAACTTTATCGTCATTTAGGCACTGAAAATAGAAAATGACAAATGTGAATGTTGACTATACGGTTTAGTTACTGAAAATAGAAAATGAAAGAAATATAAATGTTGAATATATGATGTTTTTTTTTAAAACTTGCATATCCCTTACAGGAAGTTGCAGTTAACACCAGCATTTTTTCAGCTGTTGTTGATGTTTTCGGCAAGATTACGCTCACTAGTTTGCCACTGCTTTCTGAGCGACCGGCTCACATACCCCGAAAGTAACCAATGCGACGCGATCCGCTGCCGAATCTCGCGCAGTTGTGTTCCTCACATGGATATACGGGATTACGGAGAAAGTCGTTAATGAAAATAGAAAATTTAGTAAATATTATTGCTGAGAAAGAAAAAAAAAGTTACTTGTTTATTCTTTATATGATTTCGCAGTCAAACCTATCATTTTTTGGGGATGTTTATGATTTCTTGACAAGTTTACGTTCAGTAGTTTCCCATTGCTTTCTGAAAAACAGACATTGAAAATATAAAGTTCTATGAAAATGAATGTTGAGTATAAATTTTAGGCACTGAAAATAGAAAGTTCAAGGAATATGAATGTTTAACATACGGTTTACATAGGCAGAAAAACAAAATAAGACCACACGAACCAATACAACACAATATGTAATCATGCGAAACTGTTCAGGCAAAGAATACAACAGCCGATGAACACAGAGATCGATGCACATGGACGATTTCAAATGTCAGGCATGTGTTCTTTAGGCAGATAGGAACAATAGGGACAGGCCCCCGTGGTTTAGGAGTGCGGGTTCAAAGTAAAGATACACCATTTACAGATTACAGTGAATGTGAGATACGGGGATCCGTGGCCGAGGTGATCGTCTCGGGCTTGGGAGGTACCAGATTGGACCTCAGCACAAGGCTGGGAATTATCCCAATAACTTATCACCATCATCATCCAGTGACATGCCTGCTGGCGTAGGTGTTGATGTCTCTCCACAGATCATGGTCTTTGATGTTCTGGATCAACTCTGCTGCTGATGTTCCTCCACGTCACCGTTTCAATACAGCCAGCATCATTTCTCTTGATCGGTCTCTGCTTCTCTTCCCCTCGATATTTCCAACTGTCACGATGTTCTCAAATGCCTCTCTTCTCATCACATGACCAAAGAAAGTTGTTTGTCTCTTTCTTATTGTTGTATACAATGTTCTAGTTTCGTCAGCCTCTTTCAGGCAATCGTCGTTAGTTACTCTAGTAGTCCAAGGAATTCACAACAAGGACTACTGGTATATATTATATTACACATCAACTGATTTCATGAGTAGTTAGGTTGCATCATTAACCTTCTAGGGTAGTGGCAAACATGATGTTCCGTGTACAAGATATGCACCTGAAACATACCGCGGCGGGTGAAAGTCCAAAAGAGAAGATCGTAATGGCCACTGTACTAGCAAATATTGTTAGTAAAGAACATCTACACACGGATAGATACAGGTCAAGTTTTTTTTTTTTTTTTAAATCTCTTTTGATGATACTCAAACGCATGGCCATCAAGCTGGCAGGAAAGCACTGGTCGTTTACACTTTTATAGCGACCCCCAGTAACGACTGGTCAGGGGTTGTGTACACATGTATAGCGACCCCCAGTGTCATGGGTCGTTCACACTTGTATAGCGACCCCCAGTGCAACTGGTCAGTGGTCGTGTACACTTGTATAGCGACCCCCAGTGCCGTTTGGTCATGGGTCGTTCACACTTGTATAGCGACCCCCAGTGCCGACTGGTCATGGGCCGTGTACACTTGTATAGCGACCCGCAGTGCCGTTTGGTCATGGGTCGTTCACACTTATATAGCGACCCCCAGTGTCGTTTGGTCATGGGTCGTGTACACTTGTATAGCGACCCTCAGTGCTGTTTGGTCATGGGTCGTGTACACTTGTATAGTGACCCCCAGTGTTGTTTGGTCATGGGTCGTGAGCACTTGTATAGCGACCCCCAGTGCCGTTTGGTCATGAACTGATGGGTCTAATAGCAACAGGTCGCCCTATGTTTTAGGGATCCTCGGAAACTGGGTCCTTGATCTTAATACCCGTGTACCTTTACAAACAATGCCGCGTGTCCTTTGCAGAACGTAGTGATCAACCCCAGGATGATGTTCTAGGTAGGTGTTCTAGGTAGATGTTCTAAGCAGATGTTTAGACAAATCTTCGTTCACTAGCCTGTCATTGTTTTCTGAACGAGAAGTCAGCGTTGAGGGAGAAGGAGGAGGAGGGAGAGTAGGAGGAGGTCGAGAGACATTGTAACCATTTTTTTTAAAGACTCAAAGAGAGGGATAATTCCTGCGTCTTACATTAGAAGCCCTGGCACAGTTAAGAGTTACAGAACATTCTTTGGTCCTGATCTATTTCCATGCATGTATTTTCCAATTTGCACCGATAACATTTTTGTTCTTGCTAAATTTAATTACCGATGTTCATGCTTACAAAACGTTACTTCATATTCTCTCTCTCTCTCTCTCTCTCTCTCTCTCTCTCTCTCTCTCTCTCTCTCTCTCTCTCTCTCTCTCTCTCTCTCTCTCTCTCTCTCTCTCTCACACTATTTTATGTTTGTCTGTCTACACACTCCGCCCCCTAGCTACATATATCTACCTACCCACCCATGAATCTATCTATCTGCTTGCCTGCCTGTCTGCCTACCTGTCTGTCTATGTATCTGTCCATCAATCTACCTGTGGTCTTCCTGTCTATCTATCCACTTATCTACGTAAACGAACTGTACATTCTAACGCAGAATGTTGATTTAGCTTTGTTTCATTTATGCTCCGTGAAGTCCTTGGGTTCCGCCTTGGATAGTTACCCAGACTCAGTGAGTTCTTGAAAAGTTTGAAGTCTAGTCTGTAATCGTTGGGTTCCACCTTGCCCAGTTACCACAGACCCAGTGAGTTCCTGCAAAGTTTGAAGTCTGTAGTCTGTAATCGTTGGGTTCCCCCTTGCCCAGTTACCACAGACTCAGTGAGTTCTTGAAAAGTTTGAAGTCTGTAGTCTGTAATCGTTGGGTTCCCCCTTGCCCAGTTACCACAGACCCAGTGAGTTCCTGCAAAGTTTGAAGTCTGTAGTCTGTAATCGTTGGGTTCCCCCTTGCCCAGTTACCACAGACCCAGTGAGTTCCTGCAAAGTTTGAAGTCTGTAGTCTTTGTGTTCCCCCTTGCCTAGTTACCACAGACTCAGTGAGTTCTTGCAAAGTCTGAAGTTTGTAGTCTGTAGCCCATGGCAGACTTCCCCAACACCATCAATGCGGATGTTTAGTCGGCCATCTCTTTGTTAATCCGACTAATACCTGTCTATAGTTTAACCCTATATGGGGCTGCAGTGGCGTAGTAGGTAAACACTCGCCTGTGTCCCAGTGGCCAGGGTTCCACCAGCCTGGCGTGGATACACATTTTTAACTGACCTGGGTTTCTAGGTCAACCTAGTCTAAAATGGGTACCAGGAAATACATGGGAAGTAAAGGCGGCCGGTATGATACTAACCTGATCATTGACGGGTACGGATGGGTTTATGAAAATAAGGGTCCAGCAACACATGATCAATGCGATTTAAGGCACGAAAATGGGACCTTTGCTTGCATAATGTTATAGGATAGCCTAGCCAGTGGTGAGAAGACAAGTTGGGATAACTTTGACATCCGGCCCTGTGGCATCAGTGTCTCTGTATTCTTGAAACTATATTTACAGTATCCCCGAAACTGCCTGTATATATCTCTGAAACTACGTGTACGGTATCCAAGAAACTACATGGACAGTATCCCCGAAACTGCCTGTATATATCCCCATAATTACCTTACAGTATCCCAGAAACTACATGTACAGTATCCCCGAAACTGCCTGTATATATCCCCGAAACTGCCTGTATATACCCCAAAAACTACATGTACAGTATCTCAGAAACTGCATGCACAGTATCCCGGAAACTTCCTGTATATATCCCCGAAACTGCCTGTATATATCCCCAAAACTACCTGTACAGTATCCCAGAAACTACCTTACAGTATCCCCGAAACTACCTTATATATCCCCGAAACTGCCTGTATATATCCCCAAAACTACCTGTACAGTATCCCAGAAACTACATGTACAGTATCCCAGAAACTACATGCACAGTATCCCGGAAACTACCTGTATATATCCCCGAAACTGCCTGTATATATCCCCAAAAATACCTGTATAGTATTCCAGAAACTACATGTACAGTATCCCGGAATCTACCTGTATATACCCCGAAACTACCTTTATATATCCTCCAAACTACCTGTACAGTATCCCAGAAACTACATGCACAGTATCCCGGAAACTACCTGTATTTATCCCCGAAACTGCCTGCATATATCCCCGAAACTACCTGTCCAGTATCCCAGAAACTACATGTACAGTATTCCCGAAACTGCCTGTATATATACCCAAAACTACCTGTACAGTATCCCAGAAACTACATGTACAGTATCCCGGAATCTACCTGTATATATCCCCGAAACTGCCTGTAAATAACCCCGAAACTAACTGTACAGTATCCCAGAAACTACATGTACAGTATTCCCGAAACTGCCTGTATATATCCCCAAAACTACCTGTACAGTATCCCAGAAAGGGTATTCCCGAAACTACCTGTACAATATCTCTGCAACTCCGCTCTTACATAAAGAAGTTAGTATAATGATGACTGCGAGTACTGAACAATTAAGAAACAGGCGAAAATCATCTATAAAAGCTTTGGGAATTTGGTTTTATGGAAGAATGATGAAAATTCATTGGACATTCAAAGTTGTCAATATCGAACATTTGGGGAGGTTAAATCGCAAAGACAACTTATCACAAGCATCACAAAGACGCAGACAACCAGAAAGATTTGTGGAAAGAGATATAAAGGCAGACAGCGAGAGAAGATTCTTGATAGTCTTGCGTCATGACAAGGAAGGCACACGAAATGCTCCATGCCGTCGGAGATCGCAATATGTATAGAAGTATGATCACCCACGCTGGTCGACAAGGCACTTGATGATGATGATGGTATAATGAGGGAACATGTAACGAGAAGTCAATAGTCATACCACAGAAGCATGGTCAAACTATACAAGCAAAACAGACGAACTTGTGCTGCACGTCGACTGCGTTGACGTGTCAGATGTGTGTCCAAATAGCAATCGACGGCACTAACCAGTCCATGCACGTCGAATATCTGCCGAAGAAGACTAAGCCCTTACGGCCAGATCTCGAGTCCCGTGGCACCGAGCCTGTCAGCAATAACCCTAGTGAGTTGCATGTCCTTTTACAGGACGTCTTAATCAACCCTAGAAAATTTTGGACTGGGATTTTCTAGTCAATTTTACGCTTAGTAGTTTGCCTCTACTTTCTGAACGACCGACGCTCATATCAATATGAAAATCAACGCAAACTGGCCTGCTTCCAAATCATCGGCGAGGCTAACTTCGAACCTGCTATGTCGCTACTGTGAAACAGCTCACAACGCCTCATCCACAGACACCGGCTAATTATAACCAGTGAGACATATAACCAGGACCTCCGCCGGTATTTGTATTATCTTGTCCAAAGACCCTCCTATCTAAACAGCTTTGAGAACCCCTGCCCTCACCCACCCTATCATTTAATTTCCTCGTCACATCCTCACACATCGCATCATCACTCAGCCCCGGGGCATGCCGCCAGCTTGAAGTACTCATCTTCTCGTGGAGGGGATTTATCATTCCCATGTACTCCCAAGCTTGTACTCCCAAGCTTAGACAAATCATTATGCACACTGACAACCTCCGTGGACGCTCTCCTCCCCGCCGCCAGAAACATCTACATTTATACAGGAGAATGTCTACTTCTCGCGAGAAAATCTCCTTTTGTGAAGACGGGAAATTCCTCTTTATTAAAACGGATGATACGTCATTCAATCTAGTTAAAAGCTTCAGTCTTATTAAGCTGGAAACGCTTGATAGACTAAACGTTCAATTTTGCTAAGAAGGTCTACAGAATTTATGATAACGTAAAGTATTATGTAAAATATATATTCTAATATATCATGTTTTGATGGAGATTTAAACACACGATCGTTGGGTCGGCAGGCAAGCATAGGTCGATTACTTTTTTTATGGCAACTTGGTCATGAACTCAGGGACATAACAGCAACACGCCTAATATGTTGACAATGCCTTCAATACTGGGTCTTTTACCGTATCATCTATGTACCTTTTACCTAACCACAGTAACATTATAGCAGAGGAAGCGCATACACAGGTACTGATTAACACTCACATAAAGTAAGGGTGAAGAAGAAAGTAACGTTAATTTTTGCCTTGTTGGTGAATACACACAAGACTAAACCATTTCCATTCTAATCCACACTTTTTATGTTTAATCTATCGATATTGCTGTGTTCTTAACTTTTCCTCAATGCGACTTCCACATAACTTTATGAAGTATGTATCAATTATCAACTTCACGAATCGTTACCTACTTTAACGTTTATCAATGTCATCACACCATGCTTATGGTAGTGTTTGCTTTTCTTAATCAAATACACACTGTATTGCAGATCTGCTTCACCATGTAATAAATCGAATTTGATGGGCATCTGTTTAACTATGTATCTTGCTACTGGCACCTTACTGCCTTGACATGCGATAGTTTTTTTTTTTGTTTTTTTTTTTGGCACTGTTCTTTAAAAAAAGGCAAAATAGCTACAACCCGTAGAGGGGACAAGGGATGCAGATATACCTTTCCGTAGCACCTACCCTGGGCTGAATTGTAGAGACCACGTGTTGTCAATGGAGCATTATCCCTCTCTGGGCCTGCCTAGTTTACTCCAGAGGAAAGGTAACACTAATACATATGGAACAAGACAAGCTGCAGAAGCTGACGGATCGCAAAACAATGCCCTAACTGCCCTCCTGTTGGGGCTTCGATCCTAGGCCAGATGCCGATAAAACCTTAGGACCTGGTCTGCCTTGCTGTGCCATTTAGTCTTTGGGCTGCACTTCCTCACACTGGGATAAGGCTTGTAGTCCCCCCCCCCCTCCCCCCAGTTGCGCTCCTCCTAGCGAAGTCGTTGACACAGTGTGGGGTGTCGGGTTTGGTGAGTGCCGCCCAATATTCGGCATTAACAGACAGCTGGTTGCACCTTCCACTGTCATATGGTAGCTCAGTCACATTTGACTAAGACCTGACATTAATTTCACTCCACGGCTACTTTTTGTATGAAATACTGTCAGGAAGCAAAAGGGAAGCAAGCTGTCGATTAAGCTTGAGAGCAACACACAGATAGTTGCTGGTTACAGCCTCAAGTTGATCCCTTTAGAAAGACAATGGATGCGACACTGACCAGTATGGTCAACAGCATGAAGGCAACCAACGGCAGACTTCCTAGTTTACAGATGTCTGGTAAAGCGTGGTTCAGTTCACAACTCACACAATACCAGATAACAGCCTTAAATGGGACTCCAAAGAAGCAGAATAGCCCGGTAAGCAAGAAGGCGTGCACTAGGAGACTCCAGGTCGTCAGCATGCGACTGGGTACGCAAGATTAACAACAGACATGATCGTCTGGACAAATTCTAGGGAGAAATCAATGTGAACACTCAGTTACAATTGGGAACAATTGATGGAAAATAGAAACGGCTGGGAAATAGATACATATCTAGATGTTTTGGCTACATGACCATAATCGGGACAAGAACGCACACTTTATCCAACTGCCACCCCAGTACTGATGGTCTTCGTGGTGATCTCGTACAGAAGTCTTGGACGCTTCCATTCCACTTTGACTTCCAACATAAAAAGCCATAGTTTAATTCATACCTATTACGACATGTTTAGACAAACCTCCTGCATGAGAGAAAACACAGTGGAAGATCAACTTTATGGAAGACTGAGTGAAATAAAAACAAAAGACAGCGACGCTTATACAAGAGACAACACTGCAGATGCAGACAATGCATTTCAAGCGAACGAAAGAAGAAGCACGAGAATTCATACCCAGTTACCGCGTTACGACATATCTAGACAAACCTTCCGGCCTAGAGAAGCAACATTGGAAGACAAACTTTATGGATCACAGAGTGAACTAAACACAAAAGACAGCGAAGTGTGTGTATTCAAGAGACAATGATGTAAGTGAACGAAAGAAGAAGCACAAGAAAGTATATCCGATATTCTTCAATTAGATGCAGATCTGACCTCTAATCCGTCATAACGTCATGATGAAAGTGGGTAGAGACAAGACCCCTCAGCTGTTTGGACATAGCAATAGGAGAAGAGACATGACGCCAAGCACGATTGTTCGGACAGAACAGCAATGGGAGAAGAGACAAGACGCCAAGCACGATTGTTCGGACAGAACAGCAATGGGAGAAGAGACAAGACGCCAAGCACGATTGTTCGGACAGAACAGCAATAAGAGAAAAGACAAGACGCCAAGCACGATTCTTCGGACAGAACAGCAATGGGAGAAGAGACAAGACGCCAAGGACGATTGTTTGGACAGAACAGCAATGGGAGAAGAGACATGTCCCCACGATTGTTTGGACAGAACAGCAATAGGAGAAGAGACACGACGCCAAGCACGATTGTTTGGACAGAACAGCAATGGGAGAAGAGACATGATGCCACGATTGTTTAGACAGAACAGCAATGGGAGAAGAGACAAGACGCCAAGCACGATTGCTTGGACAGAACAGCAATAGGAGAGAGAGACACGATGCAACGCACGATTGTTTGGACAGAACAGCAATGGGAGAAGAGACATGACGCCACAATTGTTTAGACAGAACAGCAATGGGAGAAGAGACAAGACGCCAAGCACGATTGTTTGGACAGAACAGCAATGGGAGAAGAGACAAGACGCCACGATTGTTTGCACAAAACAGCAATGAGAGAAGAGACAAGACCCCACAGTTGTTTGGACATAACAGCAATGGGAGAAGAGACAACACGCCACGATTGTTTGCACAAAACATCAATGAGAGAAGAGACAAGACCCCACAGTTGTTTGGACAGAACATCAATGGGAGAAGAGACAAGATGCCATGATTGTTTGGACAGAACAGCAATGAGAAAAGAGACAGGACGCCACGATTGTTTGGACAGAACAGCAATGGGAGAAGCGACAAGACGCCACGATTGTTTGGACAGAACATCAATGAGAGAAGAGAGAAGACGCCACGATTGTTTGGACAGAACAGCAATGGGAGAAGCGACAAGACACCACAATTGTTTGGACAGAACAGCAATGGGAGAAGAGACAAGACGCCACGATTGTTTGGACAGAACAGCAATGGGAGAAGCGACAAGACGCCACAGATTGTTTGGACAGAACAGCAATGGGAGAAGCGACAAGACGCCATAGTTGTTTGGACAGAACAGCAATTGGAGAAGAGACAAGATGCCACGATTGTTTGGACAGAACATCAATGGGAGAAGAGACAAGACGCCACGATTGTTTGGATAGAACAGCAATGGGAGAAGCGACAAGACACCACAGTTGTTTGGACAGAACAGCAATGGGAGAAAAGACAAGACGCCACGATTGTTTGGACAGAACAGCAATGGGAGAAGCGACAAGACGCCACAGATTGCTTGGACAGAACAGCAATGGGAGAAGCGACAAGACGCCACGATTGTTTGGACAGAACAGCAATGAGAGAAGAGACAAGACGCCACGATTGTTTGGACAGAACAGCAATGAGAGAAGAGACAAGACCCCACAGTTGTTTGGACAGAACAGCAATGGGAGAAGAGACAAGACGCCACGATTGTTTGGACAGAACAGCAATGAGAGAAGAGACAAGACCCCACAGTTGTTTGGACAGAACAGCAATGGGAGAAGAGACAAGACGCCACGATTGTTTGGACAGAACAGCAATGGGAGAAGCGACAAGACGCCACGACTGTTTGGACAGAACAGCAATGGGAAAAGAGACAAGACGCCACGATTGTTTGGACAGAACAGCAATGAGAGAAGAGACAAGACGCCACGATTGTTTGGACAGAACAGCAATGGGAGAAGAGACAAGACGCCACGATTGTTTGGACAGAACAGCAATGAGAGAAGAGACAAGACGCCACGATTGTTTGGACAGAACAGCAATGGGAGAAGAGACAAGACGCCACGATTGTTTGGACAGAACAGCAATGGGAGAAGCGACAAGACGCCACAGTTGTTTGGACAGAACAGCTATGGGAGAAGAGACAGTGGCCGACCAACACACAGATGGAAACAGAACAATGCAAACGGCCTGGGCATGGGCGCATACATGTGGCGGTGGAGCTAACAAAGGATCCAGAACTTGGTACCGCAGGCCGTGGATGAGAGCGACGTCCTGCTAAGGACCTGCTACACGACAGTGACAGGGTAGAGTTAAAGACCTACACGACAGTGACAGGGTAGAGTTAAAGACCTACACGACAGTGACAGGGTAGAGTTAAAGACCTACACGACAGTGACAGGGTAGAGTTAAAGACCTACACGACAGTGACAGGGTTGAGTTAAAAACCTACATGACAGTGACTGGGTTGAGTTAAAAACCAACTCCAATAACTACCTCCCCTTCCTCCCCAAACCTATCTCCCAAAAAAAACAGAATCCTTGACAAGTGACAAGAACTTCAACTGAATATAAAATAAAAGGGAGCAGAGGCCTTTTAGGATAAAAGTGAAATGTGATAAGAGGACTTAATGTCTAAGGCAGGGCAGACAACAGCAAACGCGCTAACAAAACCGTAACATGAGGAGAGTTAAATAAGCAAGGAGACAGCTGAAAAATGGAGTATAAAAAAAATACCCCAGAAAGAATGTTTAAAAACGAGAGGGACAAAGAACGGCGTAACAAAAGAAGGCAGACGGGAAATGGAATTATTTACATACAACTGAAGAGGTGAAAGACAGCGACAGAGAAAGACAGCGAGATAGAGAGATGGAAGAGCGATTACACGTGGATTAAGGCTACCTCACTAGGCATAAAATATCTTTTTTTTCTTACCTCATTCATTGTCAGTGCCTGGAGCACCTCCCGCTTACGCCCCCGTACTGCCTCAACAGGCAACAGAAAGTTCGGGTATATTGTTAAACAGGAGAAGAATAGACAGCCGCCGAGAAATGTCATTGTAAAATTGAGAACATGCATTTAGAAAATATGCACTGATAGCCAACGTCGTTGACAAATACAAGGCAGGAAATAGCATTTCAAACAGAACAGCGCCACCTGCAGGCAGGGAAGATCAGACAACTTCTCGATAGGGGAAATGGACCCCAAGGGAGAAATAAAAAAAAATAAGAAAAAAAACTAGGTATATAGTTCCAACTGATAATGAGGAACAACACATTCAACACTTAAGGGAAATGTAGACGTACACAATTGAGCGCCATTTACCTCAAAGCTTTACACAGAAAATGGCACGCTTACAATAATACTAGGGTAAGTTAATAAGTAAGTCACAAACGGCTGTAGAAAAATAACTAAATATGATAACAACTTGAAACCAGTTTATTTTTGTACACACATTGTCCCTTTATTTCTCAACATAATTTCCACCAACATTGATGCACTTATCCCATCGTTTTATCAGTCCTCCTAAACCGGCTGCATAGAACAGTGTGCTATGTTTTCATTTACCTGCCATCCCACAGAACTGTGTGACTTACTTATTGACTCGCCCTCGTAACTTTTCCTACCCAGCTATGCACCGCTTTACGGGATGAACATTTCTCAGCATAAACATTGAAAACCCACCTTAGCGGGAGACAATTCGCGAATGACACCGAAGTTGAATGTGAAGTGAAAACGTGGTTTAGAAAACAGAGCACGCAGTTCTATGCAGCCGGTTTGGAAGGTCTGATAAAACGATGGGATAAGTGCATCAATGTTGGTGGAAATTATGTTGAGAAATAAAGGGACAATGTACGAATAAAAATAAACCGGTTGTAAGTTGTTATTATATTTAGTTATTTTTCTACAGCCATGTGTGACTTACTTATTAACGTACCCTCATATATGAAAACGAACTTGTGAAAACACAATGGGGAAAAAAAGTACAGACCCCAGCACTACCAGCAAGGTAGAAAGCAGTACACCAGCATCGTAAATAGGACAATGTGGACTCGGAGCACATCATCGCCGCCTGTGTAAACCTCGGGTCACGGACATAGATTGTGTAGTTTCTCATCGTCCTCGTGGACCATGCTGATTAGCGTGGACGGTCATTGGTTGCCATCCCACACGATCACCAGCCAGTCTTGGGTGAGCTCTGTTCTCTTGTCCCGATCATGCCAAGTGGCCAATCCATCCATGTATTTATCTCTCTGTCTCCCTTTGTTCTTTTCCCATCAATATTGCCAGCTGTCACTTAGTTTCCCAGTTGTTTTTATCCGCATAACGTTCCCAACATATCTTGACTGTCTAATTCTAATTACTCGAATCAATTTACGATTTCGATTTGTTTCTTTAATGACTGCTTATAGGTTTGTCCGTCCGTCCATGGTATTCTTTGCATTTCCCGTCACATTTTCATAACCAGTAGATGGTTCTCATCTTCCTTACATTTTGTCAATGTTTCACATCCACATAACAGTATGAGTAGTAAATATCACGTCAACACCATTTCTCATAGCATTTCCCTATAAGTGTCAGCATGTTGCCATCTTGTAGGGGCTACCTTTGCCAGAGTTATTCATATTCTAATCTCTAACAAGGCACCTTCCAACAGATGTTATGACTGTTTCCCAGATAGTTGCACCGGTTCACTTGTTTAAGAATGTTGCCATTTACTTGGAAATTAAATTGTGGTATTTCTTTCATCTTCGAGACGTCCACAATCTAGGTTTTCTTACAATTCACTTCTACTCCTAGTTGTTCACTGTGTGCAGTTACTGAATCCATTATATCATGCAGATTACTGTGTGCGTTACTGCGTGCTGTGGAAGTGGTCTTGTAGAACCCACACCAGCAAATGCCATGATTTGTCGGTTTTCTTTCTACAATATATCACTTACACTGAACAGAGATAATGCTAAGATTGCCTTAGTCTTCTCTCTTGCGCCACACACGAAAGCGCTCAACACAGGCACGAACTCCGTAACACCGGTGTGGCGAGGCATTAAATATTAGGTAGGTAGGTACGAAGGGAGACAGGCAGGACATGCAGGTCGGTAGGCAGGTCGGTAGGCAGGCAGGCAGGTAGGTAGGTAGGTAGGCGGGTATTAGGTAGGTAGGTAGGTATGTGGCGGGTGGTAGGTAGGTAGGTAGGTAAGTGGGCGGGTATTACGAACGAACGAACGAACTTTACTTTCAAAGGGTAACAAATTGGGCACACAGGCGCGTCTTACATTCGGCCCTTCCAATCACTCATCTTTCATTCATCAATTGTGCATGTTACATTCACATAGGAAAAAAGAAGTGTCAAATTGATTTTGTAAACATAAACAATGCATATTACCATTTATGAGACAAGCAGACA
Source organism: Cepaea nemoralis (assembly GCA_014155875.1). NCBI lineage: Eukaryota > Metazoa > Mollusca > Gastropoda > Stylommatophora > Helicidae > Cepaea > Cepaea nemoralis. Next base: position 303,125 of record JACEFZ010003235.1, read on the forward strand.
CACGTACACACGCACATTCATAAACACACACGCACTCATACATAACTGCATACATACTTACATCATTTGCATAAACTATCACAGTTTCGCACACACTCAATAACATACAAATACACACTCCCTCGCATACACTGCATGTATGCACTCATACCCACACAAACATATACCCATACATACACAGCATGCATCCACTTACACAAACACGCACTTACACACACATATGCACACATCGCACACATGCACACACAAACACACACACATATACATCCATATATATATACATACACATATGTACACACAATAACACACACAATGACACACATATACACGTACATACATACATACACACAAACATACACACATACACACCCATGCACACATATACAAACACACAAATACACATGCAAACACATACACGCACACATATACACACCCATACATATACACAAATACATATACACACATACATACACACATACACCTATATAAACACACACACACATACATATACACAATACACACACACCCATACACACCTATACACATACACACTTCCTCACATAATCACTAAACTAATATAAACAAACTCCCACACTTTACGAACACACACACATGCACATATATAAACACCCACACGCACAGCCACACATGCATACACCCACCCATCCACCCAAACATACTCACACATACACGCTTCCTCACATAATCACTAAAACTAATGACCCTGTGGATTCTGTCAGAGCGCTCTGTCCAGTGAAGCCATTATCAACTTATCTCAATCCCAGTGTCCACACAGAATAGCTACACGTAATCATCACTATTATGTGTCTTGCCAACAGGCATAAGCGTTCGTGAATATCCACATATCTCGATCCTTGGTGCTCTTGAGCAAATTGTATGGACGAACTCCACCTTGCCACAATCTCAGACCATTCAGCATCCTTTCTCTCGGTCGGCCTCTGAATCTGTTACTGCTGATCTTTTCTGACGCCACAATGTTCTCCGATCCCTCTCTCTTCATTATATGAAACCAAAGAAACACTGCTTCTTTCTTATAGTTAGGTATTATATTCTAACTTCATTAGCCTCTTACAGGCAACCGTTGTTAGTTACTTTAAGCATTCCAAGGTATTCCCAAAACTTGCTCCAGAAACCACATCTCTGATGCCACCCAAGCTCTTTCTAGTGTATGTATTCACATTCCAAGACTGACCAAACTGCAGCAGAGCAGGTGTGACACAACATTTCACTACTCTCTTTCTCACATTGGAAGAAAGTGGACGCTACAGGTCCCAGATTTCAAATCCGACGACACCGAACAACGCCGCCTCCATCTCCAAGCGCCTTCTAAGACACCTATGCTTTATTATAACAATTATCATTATTATTTAACCTGCCTGCTCTGTTCAATCATGACACGTCACGATAATAACACCGTACGGCTAACATAAGAATACAGCCCTGATTAAGACAATGCTCCTGTGGCCCTCCCCAGCTGCGGGACTAGGTAATGAAAGCCTGTATGGAATAGCGCCAGAAGGTACTAACAAAGACGCAGCATCCACTTCAGACAGCCCATCCAGCTGATCACGCCGCAGTATATCGATCCAATCTTTAAAAATTCCCTGTTGCAATGCGGCCCACTAAATTATTAGTAATTGGCCTTTCGCTTTTTCTTCCCTAGTTTTAGTCACCTGCCACTGGTGATCGCGTTATGACACAGAACACGTGCCGCGCCTGTTAAGCTGCAGCCAGCTCCGCAACGATAAAACTTCAAGGCCGACTAGAAACATGTTAACTCTTTAAAACTCTTCTTGCCCCTGACTGCTGTTACTGTGGAGTTTTATACCGCTTTGGTTGATACTTTGAAGTAATC
>JACEFZ010003235.1:310000-389202 GCA_014155875.1 Cepaea nemoralis
GCAACGGGTTTTATCACATAGGGTTCGGACTCTTTCCGCTGCCAGCCTTGCATTCCTCATACTCCCCTATACTTAAGACTAGATGATGAGGGATGTTTGAGTTTGAAGAAGTTACATAAAAGAACTACAGTACTAATGAGTGGAAAATCATAACAGAGATAAGATGCCTAAGAGGTGCTGTGGGAATAGCCGTCAGAGATAGAATTGAGAATAAGAAAATTAGAAGTCGACTATGTCTGAAACCAGTCGTGCACTTAATAACAGAACAACATATTAAATGGTTTGGCCACCTCACAAGAATGCCCTGGTACCATCGGCCATACTGAGCAACATTGAAGAAATGTAATGAATACAGAGCAAGGGGAAGGCCACGTAAAATACGGAGTGATGGTATCCAGAACAACATTTAAAAAAATGAATACCAACTTGCTAAAAATCATTAGAAAGAGCACATAAAATATATACACATCCCCCTCCACCAAAAAAAAGTCGCTTAAAAGTTGACACGGTCGACTTCATTGCACCGGGTTTTATCCCATATGGCTCGGTCTCTTTCCGCAGCATGGAAAGCGTCGCACAAAGCACGAACTCCTTAGCTCTAGCGACGACCCACAGGAGTCTTTGAAAAATGCCACTCGTGAACCGAAGGACGCGGCCCGGAATCGAACCCACAACCTTCGGAGCCCGAGTCAAACGGCTTGACCACTTCACTGCGGAGCGTCCCGATGTGAAAAGTTAAGCCATCACATATTCCAGTTCACGAGATGTGAAGTGGGGTGGTCCCTTACCTCTGCCATTCCCTTGCCCGACACGCAACAGAACACACTCAACATCGACTGGTACCCATTTGTTTGAGGTTTGATCTGCAACCGTAATGGTCATATATAGTGTGTATTTTTAATGACTGTGCAGTGTTTGAAAATATTGCCGGTCCAAGTTGTGTATTCACACTATTTAAAATTCATGCAACATAATAGGTAAATACAAGTCTTGGATCGGCAATATTTTCAAACACCGCACAGTCATTAAAGATACACCCTGTACATAATCCTGCCTCTCCCGGGAATTGAACCCAGACTACCAGCTTAGTAGACAAGTGCACTAACCACTACACCACCCTGGCTGTAATATAGAACAGAAGGACTACACATATTGATTCCGATAGAGAGAATTATTGAATTCACTGTCAAGATTGACGTATGTCTATGTGGGGTAATGACAACTGGGTGTAAATATCTGACAGTGGGGTAGATATAACACCCGCGAACCAGACACACGTTCGTCAGTCATACCGAAGACAGATTTCTCTTTCTCGCTATTTCTCTTTATTTTTCAGGTTCTCTCTCTCTCTCTCTCTCTCTCTCTCTCTCTCTCTCTCTCTCTCTCTCTCTCTCTCTCTCTTTCTCTCTCCCCTCTCTCTCTCTCTCTGTGTGTATCTGTTTCTCTCTCTATCTATTTATCACGCTTACACTCTTTGCCCTCTTTCTATAGCTCTCTACTTCGCTCCTCTCTCTATATATATATATTTCTGCCTCTCCCCTCACTATATACCTTTCTCTCCCCTTCCCATTATCTATATATCTCTCTCCCTCTTTCCCTCTCTATATACCTCTCTCCCCCCTCTCTGTCTCATCTTCTACTTCTCTCTATATACCTCTGTCCCCCTCTCTGTCTCGTCCTCTTCCCCTCTCTATATCTCAACCTTGTCTATCTCTCCCTCTCCCTCTCACTCACTCTCTCTCTCTCACTCTCTCTCTCTCTCTGTCTCTCATATATATTATATATATATATATATATATATATATATATATATATATATATATATATATATATATATATATATCCATCCCTCTCCCCTCTCTACATTTCTGTCTCTCTCTCCCCCTTTCTATATTTCTCTCTCCCTCCCCCCTCTCTATATCACTCTCCATCATTCCTCTCTATATCTTTCTCACACACATACCAGTCACACGTCCGTCCAATTACCCCAACTCACCATTCCCTCCCGCCTCCTCTCTTCCAACATTAAGATCAAGACACGAAACTTCCCCTGGCCGGCAACAAATTGCAACCTACGTCGTTTTCCAGGCAACTGGACTCCATAGATTTACATAGCTGGCCCTACAATAAATGACACCAAACACACATAAATAACACCTCAGACATAGCGAAGACGCTACTTATAGATGCCATCCACCGCTAGGTCGCAAGTACCATTATCTAGATCACAGCAGGAAGAACTAGGTCATAGCACCCATCATCATCATCCAATGCCTTGTCGGCTGGCGAGGGCGATCAAGTCTCTCCATATATTGCGATCTCCGACGGCATGGATCAATTCGTATGTTGGCTATCTTCCATGCCACGACACAAGACTGTTAAGAATTGTCTCACGCTGTCTTCCTTTATCTCTCTTTTCGCGAATCTTTCCGGTTATCATGGCATGTTCCGGTTTTTGTCTTCTCATAATGTGGCCACATAACGATGATTGCCTCTTTCTGATGTTTGTGATACGTCCAAGGCTACAACAAAACAATAACCAAGGTTATTGAAAAGAATGTACAGAGGTTGCTTCTCTCTCAACAATTATTTATGTCTTACGGGTGTGTTGTTGACCATCTAGAAGATCTGACTCTAAAGTGTTCATTACCAAGCGTAAGGTCAAATTAACTGTTCACTGTCAAAGAAACGGTCAAATCAACTCCCTATTTACATAGAAACGGTTAATTTAACTGTTCAACTACATAGAAACGGCAAAGTTAAGTGGTGTTTTCTTCTGAGAATCAGAAAGTCACTGACAAATATGGTCACTGCCAATAGCAGACTATCTTCTTTACAGATGCATTGAAACTGTAGAAGTCAAAGAGCTTGTGGAGAAAGACTCATGGGAGAACAGCATCTGCCACTAGATTATGAAGATGATGATGTGGTTTCAGAAGACATTTTAAAGGTTGAAATATAACTATGATCACAGAAACCATTAACGCTGGCATGCTGCCAGGTGTCATTTGTCTTTTTCTCAAGGTTGCGAGTGTCACTGTACCATCAACAACAAGCGACGTGCCGCTAAGCGTGAGTGGTCATGTTTCGCCATCTCACACGATCAACGGGGCCGTAGATCAGCTCTGTGTTCATGCTTCGAATTAATCAACCAAAAACGAAAAGTACGATTTACTGAACACAGAAGTAAACAAAAATTAATGTTGCGGCCAAAGCTTCCGCCAGCACAGAAAAGAATAAACACACACCGATGTTCTTGTCCCGGCCATGTACTGTACCGTTAAAAACGTCAGTGATAATTTTCAGAAGATAACGATATATGACAGAAATAATGGAAGTTAGACTACGCGTCGGCAAGGCAGGGCAACCAAAATAACCCAAGAGCCAACTAACTAATCTGCAGCTAAAATATCAGTCCACCATACGTGTCTATTTCTGACCGCCTGACAGGAGGTATAGAGCCAATAAATCAATGTGCCTCTGTTGTACCAGTAGCAGATGACAGGCTGTGGGGATGGAGTTGAGTTCGTGGATAAATCACAATAATACTGTGTCAGGTGTGTGAAACAATCACGAATTTACCACGCAGGGTATGTGAAACAATCACTAGTTTACTATCTAAGGTATGTGAAACAATCACAACATTACACTGTAGTGTATGTGAAAAGATCACAACGTCAAACATTTCTTGTTTGCTCATACACTTTTTACATCCATTCAACAGAACAGCTTCTATGTAGCACTTCAACACACTTTTACATCCATTCAACAGAACAGCTTCTATGTAGCACTTCAACACACTTTTACATCCATTCAACAGAACAGCTTCTATGTAGCACTTCAACACACTTTTACATCCATTCAACAGAACAGCTTCTATGAGCACTTCAACACACTTTTACATCCATCAACAGAACAGCTTCTATGTAGCACTTCAACACACTTTTACATCCATTCACAGAACAGCTTCTATGTAGCACTTCAACACACTTTTACATCCATTCAACAGAACAGCTTCTATGTAGCACTTCAACACATCTTTTACATCCATTCAACAGAACAGCTTCTATGTAGCACTTCAACACACTTTTACATCCATTCAACAGAACAGCTTCTATGTAGCACTTCAACACACTTTTACATCCATTCAACAGAACAGCTTCTATGTAGCACTTCAACACCACTTTTACATCCATTCAACAGAACAGCTTCTATGTAGCACTTCAACACACTTTTACATCCATTCAACAGAACAGCTTCTATGTAGCACTTCAACACACTTTACATCCATGCACAGAACAGCTTCTATGTAGCACTTCAAACACACTTTTACATCCTATTCAACAGAACAGCTTCTATGTAGCACTTCACACACTTTTACATCCATTCAACAGACAGCTTCTATGTAGCACTTCAACACACTTTTACATCCATTCACAGAACAGCTATCTATGTAGCACTTCAACACACTTTACATCCATTCAACAGAACAGCTTCTATGTAGCACTTCACACACTTTACATCCATCAACAGAACAGCTTCTATTAGCACTTCAACACACTTTTTACATCCATTCAACAGAACAGCTTCTATGTAGCACTTCAACCCACGTTTACATCCATCAACAGAACAGCTTCTATGTAGCACTTCAAACACACTTTTACATCCATCAACAGAACAGCTTCTATGTAGCACTTCAACACACTATTTTACATCCATCAACAGAACAGCTTCTATGTAGCACTATCAACACACTTTTACATCCATTCAACAGAACAGCTTCTATGTAGCACTTCAACACACTTTTACAATCCATCACAGAACAGCTTCTATGTAGCACTTCAACACACTTTACATCCATCAACAGAACAGCTTCTATGTAGCACTTCAACACACTTTTACATCCATCAACAGAACAGCTTCTATGTAGCACTTCAACACACTTTTACATCCATCAACAGAACAGCTTCTATGTAGCACTTCACACACTTTTACATCCATCCAGACACTTTGTAGCACTTCACCCTTTTATCCTTAACAGAACAGCTTCTATGTAGCACTTCAACACACTTTTACATCCATCAACAGAACAGCTTCTATGTAGCACTTCAACACACTTTTACATCCATCAACAGAACAGCTTCTATGTAGCACTTCAACACACTTTTACATCCATCAACAGAACAGCTTCTATGTAGCACTTCAACACACTTTTACATCCATCAACAGAACAGCTTCTATGTAGCACTTCAACACACTTTTACATCCATCAACAGAACAGCTTCTATGTAGCACTTCAACACACTTTTACATCCATCAACAGAACAGCTTCTATGTAGCACTTCAACACACTTTTACATCCATTCAACAGAACAGCTTCTATGTAGCACTTCAAACACTTTTACATCCATCAACAGAACAGCTTCTTATGTAGCACTTCAACACACTTTTAACATCCATCAACAGAACAGCTTCTATGTAGCACTTCAACACACTTTGTACATCCATTCAACAGAACAGCTTCTATGTAGCACTCAACACACTTTACATCCATCAACAGAACAGCTTCTATGTAGCACTTCACACACTTTTACATCCATCAACAGAACAGCTTCTATGTAGCACTTCACACACCTTTACATCCATTCACAGAACAGCTTCTATGTAGCACTTCAACACACTTTTACATCCATTCAACAGAACAGCTTCTATGTAGCACTTCAACACACTTTTACATCCATCACAGAACAGCTTCTATGTAGCACTTCAACACACTTTACATCCATCAACAGAACAGCTTCTATGTAGCACTTCAACACACTTTACATCCATCAACAGAACAGCTTCTATGTAGCACTTCAACACACTTTTACATCCATTCAACAGAACAGCTTCTATGTAGCACTTCACACACTTTTACATCCATCAACAGAACAGCTTCTATGTAGCACTTCAACACACTTTTACATCCATTCAACAGAACAGCTTCTATGTAGCACTTCAACACACTTTTACATCCATCAACAGAACAGCTTCTATGTAGCACTTCAACACACTTTACATCCATCAACAGAACGCTTCTATGTAGCACTTCACACACTTTTACATCCATTCAACAGACAGCTTCTATGTAGCACTTCACACACTTTTACATCCTTCAACAGAACAGCTTCTATGTAGCACTTCAACACACTTTTACATCCATTCAACAGAACAGCTTCTATGTAGCACTTCACACACTTTTACATCCTTCAACAGAACAGCTTCTATGTAGCACTTCAACCACACTTTACATCCATCAACAGAACAGCTTCTATGTAGCACTTCAACACACTTTTACATCCATTCAACAGAACAGCTTCTATGTAGCACTTCACACACTTTACATCCATTCAACAGAACAGCTCTATGTAGCACTTCAACACACTTTTACATCCATCAACAGAACAGCTTCTATGTAGCACTTCAACACACTTTTACATCCATTCACAGAACAGCTTCTATGTAGCACTTCACACACTTTTACATCCATTCAACAGAACAGCTTCTATGTAGCACTCAACACACTTTTACATCCATCAACAGAACAGCTTCTATGTAGCACTTCAACACACTTTTACATCCATCAACAGAACAGCTTCTGTGAGCACTTCAACACACTTTACATCATCAACAGAACAGCTTTCTATGTAGCACTTCAACACACTTTACATCCATTCACAGAACAGCTTCTATGTAGCACTTCAACACACTTTACATCCATCAACAGAACAGCTTCTATGTAGCACTTCAACACACTTTTACATCCATCAACAGAACAGCTTCTATGTAGCACTTCACACACTTTTACATCAATCAACAGAACAGCTTCTATGTAGCACTTCAACACACTTTTACATCCATCAACAGAACAGCTTCTATGTAGCACTTCAACACACTTTTACATCCATCAACAGAACAGCGTCTATGTAGCACTTCAACACACTTTACATCCATCAACAGAACAGCTTCTATGTAGCACTTCAACACACTTTTACATCCTCACAGAAGCTTCTATGTAGCACTTCAACACACTTTACATCCATCACAGAAAGCTTCTATGTAGCACTTCAACACACTTTTACATCCATCAACAGAACAGCTTCTATGTAGCACTTCAACACACTTTTACATCCATCAACAGAACAGCTTCTATGTAGCACTTCAACACACTTTTACATCATCAACAGAACAGCTTCTATGTAGCACTTCAACACACTTTTACATCCATCAACAGAACAGCTTCTAGTGCACTTCACACCTTACATCCTCACGAAACAGCTTCTATTTCACTTCAACACACTTTTACATCCATCAACAGAACAGCTTCTATGTAGCACTTCACACACTTTTACATCCATCAACAGAACAGCTTCTATGGTAGCACTTCAACACACCTTTTACATCCATCAACAGAACAGCTTCTATGTAGCACTTCAACACACTTTTACATCCATCAAAGAACAGCTTCTATGTAGCACTTCAACACACTTTTACATCCATCAACAGAACAGCTTCTATGTAGCACTTCACACACTTTTACATCCATCAACAGAACAGCTTCTATGTAGCACTTCAACACACTTTTACATCCATCAACAGAACAGCTTCTATGTAGCACTTCAACACACTTTTACATCCATCAACAGAACAGCTTCTATGTAGCACTTCAACACACTTTTACATCCATCAACAGAACAGCTTCTATGTAGCACTTCAACACACTTTTACATCCATCACAGAACAGCTTCTATGTAGCACTTCAACACACTTTTACATCCATCAACAGAACAGCTTCTATGTAGCACTTCAACACACTTTTACATCCATCACAGAACAGCTTCTATGTAGCACTTCAACACACTTTTACATCCATCAACAGACAGCTTCTATGTAGCACTTCACACACTTTTACATCCATCAACAGAACAGCTTCTATGTAGCACTTCAACACACTTTTACATCCATCAACAGAACAGCTTCTATGTAGCACTTCACACACTTTTACATCCATCAACAGAACAGCTTCTATGTAGCACTTCACACACTTTTACATCCATCAACAGAACAGCTTCTATGTAGCACTTCAACACACTTTTACATCCATCAACAGAACAGCTTCTATGTAGCACTTCAACACACTTTTACATCCATCACAGAACAGCTTCTATGTAGCACTGTCACACACTTTTACATCCATCAACAGACAGTTCTATGTACACTTCAACACACTTTTACATCCATCAACAGAACAGCTTCTATGTAGCACTTCACAGCACTTGTACACTCCGTAACACAGCAACACTTCTATGTGAGCGACTCAACACACTGTACATCCGCTACAGAGACAGCTTCTATGTAGCACTTCAACACACTTTTACATCATCAACAGAACAGCTTCTATGTAGCCTTCAACACACTTTTACATCCATCACAGAACAGCTTCTATGTACACTTCAACACACTTATACATGCCATCACAACAGAACAGCTCTATGTAGCACTCTCACACACTTTTACATCCATCACAGACAGCTGCTATGTAGCGCTTACAACACACTACATCCATCAACAGAACAGCTTCTATGTAGGCCTTCAACACATTTTACATCCTCAGCAGAACAGCTTCTATGTAGATCAAACACACTTTTGATCATCAACAGCCGTTCAGCATTCACACACTTTTACATCCTTCACAGAACAGCTTCTATGTAGCACTTCACACACTTTTTACATCCATCAACAGATCAGCTTCTATGTAGCACTTCAGAACACTTTACATCTCACAAACAGCTTCTATGTAGCCTTCAACACACTTTTACATCCTACAGAACAGCTTCTATAGCACTCACCACTTTACATCATCAACAGAACAGCTTCTATGTAGCACTTCAACACACTTTTAACATCCATCAACAGAACAGCTTCTATGTACACTTCAACACACTTTACATCCATTCAACAGAACAGCTTCTATTTAGCACTTCAACACACTTTTACATCCATTTCAACAGAACAGCTTCTATGTAGCACTTCAACACACTTTTACATCCATCAACAGACAGCTTCTTGTAGCACTTCACACACTTTACATCCATCAACAGAACAGCTTCTATGTAGCACTTCAACACACTTTTACATCCATCAACGAACAGCTTCTATGTAGCACTTCAACACACTTTTACATCCATTCAACAGACAGCTTCTATGTAGCACTTCACACACTTTTACAATCCATCAACAGAACAGCTTCTATGTAGCACTTCAACACACTTTTACATCCATCAACAGAACAGCTTCTATGTACACTTCAACACACTTTTACTCCATTCAACAGAACAGCTTCTATGTAGCACTTCAACACACTTTTACATCCATCAACAGAACAGCTTCTATGTAGCCACTCACACACTTTTACATCCATTCAACAGAACAGCTTCTATGTAGCACTTCAACACACTTTTACATCATCAACAGAACAGCTTCTATGTACACTTCAACACACTTTTACATCTCCATAGCGTAGACTCAACAGCTTTCATATGTAGCACTCGTGAACTTCAACACTTAACATCATCGTATTACACTCGCATACATCTACAGAACAGCTTCTAGTAGCACTACTCAACACACTTTTAACATCCACTAAGTAACAGACAGCTTCTATGTAGCACTTCACAACACTTTTACATCCATTCAACAGAACAGGCTTCTATGTGAGCACTTCAACACACTTTTACATCCTATCAACAGAACAGCTTCTATGTACACTTCAACACACTTTTACATCCATCTACGAGCTTCTATGTAGCACTTCCACACACTTTTACATCCATCATTCAACAGAACAGCACTCTATGAGCACTTCAACACACTTTTTAACACATTCAACAGAACAGCTTCTATGTAGCACTTCAACACACTTTTACATCCATTCACAGAACAGCTTCTATGTAGCACTTCACACACTTTTACATCCTCAACAGAACAGCTTCTAGGTAGCACTTCAACACACTTTTACATCCATTCAACAGAACAGCTTCTAGTAGCACTTCACACACTTTTACATCCATCAACGAACAGCTTCTATGTAGCACTTCAACACTTTACTCCATCAACAGAACAGCTTCTATGTAGCACTTCAACACACTTTTACATCCATCAACGACAGCTTCTATGTAGCACTTCAACACACTTTTACATCCATCAACAGAACAGCTTCTATGTAGCACTTCAACACACTTTTACATATCCATTCAACAACAGCTTCTATGTAGCACTTCAACACACTTTTACATCCATCAACAGAACAGCTTCTATGTAGCACTTCAACACACTTTTACATCCATTCAACAGAACAGCTTCTATGTAGCAACTTCACACACTTTACATCCATCACAGAACAGCTTCTATGTAGCAATTCAACACACTTTTACATCCATCAACAGAACAGCTTCTATGTAGCGCTTCAACACACTTTTACATCCATCAACAAACAGCTTCTATGTAGCATTCAACACACTTTTACATCCATCAACAGAACAGCTTCTATGTAGCACTTCAACACACTTTTACATCCATCAACAGAACACTTCTATGTAGCACTTCACACACTTTACATCCATCAACAGAACAGCTTCTATGTAGCACTTCAACACACTTTTACATCCATCAACAGAACAGCTTCTATGTAGCACTCAAACACTTCACTTACACAGCTTTATCATCCATCCATACAGAACAGCTTCTAGTAGCACTTCCAACACACTTTTACATCCATCACAAACAGCTTCTATGTACACTTCAACACACTTTTACATCCATTCAACAGAACAGCTTCTATGTAGCACTTCAACACACTTTTACATCCATTCAACAGAACAGCTTCTATGTAGCACTTCAACACACTTTTACATCCATTCAACAGAACAGCTTCTATGTAGCACTTCAACACACTTTTACATCCATTCAACAGAACAGCTTCTATGTAGCACTTCAACACACTTTTACTCTTTGGAACTGACATATTTTTATTGATCAGTATGTTTTCCATCTTGTACAAGGTGACCTTTGCCATAACGATTCTAGTTCTAATTTCATCAGTGCCTAGAACATCACACGAAAAAATAAAAAAGCTGTGGCAGCTGATTGGGACGTCCTGTTTAATGACATGCAACTAACTGGTCATCTTAGTCACACATGCGCGCCACAGCATCCACAGAAGCCACATGCATGAACATACATCATCATCTCGCGCCCTGCAAACTGACGTAGGTGTTAATTTTTTATCTACAGATCTCGTTTCTTGGCGCTCCGGACAGACTCTGCTGCTGATAATACTCCACGCCACAGCCTCCATCCATTCAGTATCATTTCTCTTAATCTGTCCCTGCCTCTTTTCCCTCAGATTTTTTTCAGCTGCCATAATGTATATCAGTGCCTCTCTTTTAATCATGTAATCGCTTGACGCGATACATGATGATGATGATGTTACCAATACCAGCGTCCCTTGCAGTGCCCTGGGGTACGATTGGAAGCCGCTCTGGAAGCATGAATAAATAGAGGCGCGTGTCAGTTTCCCGGTCTCTCAAAACCAGACAACCGTGGCCGAAGGAGCGATTAGGTAGATCGCTGTAGAGATGTAGATACCATCAAATAGGGAGGCTTTAACCAGCCCTCCCCAGTCACTGGACTCTTGGTAGTGACCCCTGGCCATGTTTGCGGGTTGTAGAGCAAACTTGAGCCCCAGCTCTGGTTAATGTCGTAGGCAACTCACATCCCCCTTCGTATACCTCTTTATGCGTGTTTATGCCACTATATCTCTGCTGTTAGGGTTATAGTTTTGTTACTCGTTATGTTATGGTTTTTCGCTGTATCTGGTCCCAGTCGACTTATGTGATGCGGGTGTCTTGTGTGGGTATTGAGGGTGCCCTTCGACTCAACTGAACATGATTGAGGTCTCACTGTCATTTAGAGACCGCCCCTGTAGCCAGTGCTAGGCAGCAGTTATCTCTAACTGTGGGATTTCATATTCCCATTTCTGTATGTACCAACTGTCCATGAGTCCTGAGATGATTACAATAGAGAGTCCATACCTGTGGTTACCGTTGTTGTTTACGTTGAGGTTTCTTTGTTGTGATGTCCTTGATGGTTTGCGGAGATGTTAGGCAGCAGTGATTACTGTGGGAACATAGGTTCCCATTTCTGTATATGTCAGTTATGTGACATGTCAGGATGTCTGTTTGTCACTAAATCATGCAGTTCTGTCAATAAAAGCCTAATTTTGTTGTTCTTAATTTGTTTTGTTTAGTCTGTAGTTTGTTGTGTAAACTCATTGATCCTGTTACAGTCCAGCAGTGTAATCTTCTGTCTGGGGTGTACAACAGTATATCCCCCGCCCTAAGAACTCCTGGAATCTTCTGTCTAAATTCTACCCCTTTTCTTGTTAACAGAGGAGGATATACACAGTGCTCTTTCTCTATTTCTCCTTATTGTCCTTTTCTTTGGCCCATTAAAAGTCAGTGTTGCGCTTCTTTATCTTTGAGCACTTAAGTGTAGGAAATTACATCTTCCTGTCCTTGATATTTTCCCCCCTATGACAATCAAATGGCCAAAGAATGCTGTCTGTTTCCATCTTATAGTTGTATATATTCTGGTTTCATTAGCATCTTCCAAGCGATCGTTGTAAGGTACTCTGGCAGTCCAAGGTAATCGCAACATTCGCCTAAGGAACAACATCTCTGTTGCTTCTAAGCTCTCTCTCTCTCTCTCTCTCTCTCTCTATATATATATATATATATATATATATATATATATATATATATATATATATATATATATATATATATATAACGGCTTCGGGCGGAAGAGTGCAATTAGGAGCGTACAAGCCTTATCCTGGTCTGAGGAAATGCAACCTAAAGACTAAATGTCATGGCAGGGCAGACCAGGCCCTAAGCCTTCGTAACTGGTCTAGGATCGAAGCTCCGACAAGCGGACAGTTAGAGCATTGCTTTGCTGATCCGGCAGCTCCTGCAGCGTGTCTTGTCCAGATGTATTGGTGTCACCTTTCCTCTGGAGTAACTAGACAGGCCGAGAGAGGGATCATGCTGCATGGGCAACACATGGTCTCTAAATTCAGCCCAGGCCTTGTGTTATGTGTTATGGAGAGATACCCCATTTTAAGAACTATCGTCTGTCAAGACGGCAAGGTCTATATATATATATATATATATATATATATATACTATATATATATATATATATGTGTGTGTGTGTGTGTGTGTGTGTGTGTGTGCGTGCGGTGAGTGTGTACCTCTCTCTCTCTCTCTCTCTCTCTCTCTCTCTCTCTCTCTCTCATATACACGGACGATACTTTCTATTAAGCTAGTATTACCAGTTTTACGCCGCTATTCTAGCATTGCGGTATCGATTCTTCTGAGTGTAATTAACAAGTCCGTCTTACCCGGAATGGAGGGGAAAGCTATAATATTGTCACCCGTGAGCTGGCGGAATCGAAGACTATTTTCGTGGCTGTCATTCTATTTCTTGCCGGGTACATAAATGTTAGGGTATTGTATTCTCGAACCCACCCACCCCACCTCATAGAGTTAAGATTTGTGTAAACGGTGGTTAATTGTATGCCTGTGTTAAATGTGGGAGTGGGGGTGGGCCAAGCGCACGCCAGTAGTCGATGTGCACTAGATGCTGCTGTTTGGTGCAGATGGCAAAGCTCTTGATTTAACTCTTCAAAGACGTCGGCGGCTTCGTCTGTGTAATGATTTGGGCGCCACGCTGGCAATGATACGTGGTCGGACAAGATTTAATTCCAATTCTTGGCGTTATTAAAGGGAGGGGGAAAGTCGGCCCCATATTCTTCCGTGCACCCAGGCTTATAAGGGCCTCTCTGTGGTGAATTGGTTACTCTGCCTTCTTCACGCACCGAGGGTTGCAGGTTCGATTCCGGGCTACGTCGTTCCGTTCAAAAGTGCAATTTTCTCGAAGACTTTCTGAGGTGGGTAGTCGCTGGAGCCAATGAGTTCGTGCTTTGTGTGACGCTTTTGACAGGCCACCCTGTAGGAAGAGACGGGTATATATGGGATAAAACCCGGTGCAATGAAGTCGATACTCTTCCTCTTTAAACAGATTTTTATTAACCACAGGATCTACAATAATCTGCTGGTCCTAAGTGTACACACTCACACATACACCCACACACACACACACATACACCACACACACACATACACCCACACACACATACACACATGCACACACACAAACATACACACATACACACATACACCCATATACATAAACACACATACGCACACATACACACAGACATACACATACACCCACACACACATCAACACACATATAACCACACACACACACATACACACACATACACCACACACATACACCCACGCACATATACACAATCCCACACCCACACGCACGCACGCACGCGCGCACGCACGCACGCGCGCACAGACAGACAGACAGACACACACACACACACACACACACACAAATAGCAGAAGCACATGGTCACGAAGACACTCAGAGAGACACACACAGACAGACACACTAAAAACCACAGACAAACATTAACATATACACAAATAGCCCTCCCCCCCCCCCGCCCCGCCCCCCAAAAAAAAAACACCACACACACAACACTCGCACACAGAACTCACACAAAAAGACACAAACACTCACCTAATGACAGAAACACACACCACACACACACACACACACACACACACACACACACACACCACACACACACACACACTTTCCCACTTTAAAAAAGAACGGATTGGCAGAAACGTACAGCGGCCGCCCCCAAACCGAAGAACTGTGTGTTTCAAACAAACTAAAGAACCCGAGGCTGGCTAGAATTAGATAATAATAATAAAATACAAATTGCAATCATCTCCGCGAAACAATAAATACCACAGTGTAACATTAAAGTAAATGGGAAAATTCTTACACAGGTCAATTGGTACAACAATCAGAAAATTCCTGGAACATGTGACGGAAGATGCCTTGTACAAGTCCCAACAAGAATGGTCATGGCAAAATAAGAACTTTGCAGGATGGAATATATCATCATCATCATCATCATCATCATCATCATCATCATCATCATCATCATCATCATCATGTCATGTATTGAGATTCCCATGGACTCTTATTCCCTCTGTCCATCGTTTACATGGCCGGCCTCCTGTTCCGATTAAATTTGGTCTGTACATCATTGTACATCACTGCTTGTGCAAAACATCATTGTACATCATTGCTTGTTGTGGTTTACTGTCAGTCGGTAGCCTAGTTATGTGTTGAACCATTTCACGTGCTGTTTTGTGATGAAATCTAGCGCTGCTGTTATCCTGTTTTTGACAACTTAGTGCCAATTCCTTCCTCGTTGATTTTCCGTTCTAACAAATTCGGAAAATGTTGACAATTGTATCTATTTGTATGATGCTTGGTCGACGACAGAGTTGTTCTGACTGGAAAATAATCATCTTTCTGGTGCTTGAGAACTAAACCCGAGGCCATTTCTTAGCAGCCATTTGTACTAACCACTATGTCATAGCGAATTCACAAAGATACACACACACACACACACACACACACACACACACACTCAAGACACACACACTCAACATACACACATACACAACATACTAAAATAACATATACTCAACGTGCACACATAATCAACATACTAAAATAACATATACTCAACGTACACATATACTCAACATAGTAAAATAACATATACCCATTGTGCACACATACTCATCATACTAAAATAACATATACTCAACGTGCACACATACTCACCAAACTAAAATAGCATATACTCAACGTGCACACATACTCAACATGCACACATACTCAACATACACACGTACTAAACATACACACGTACTCAACATACACACATACACAGCATAAACATACACAGCATACAACATACTCAACATACGCATACTCAGGGGGCTCAGTGGTCACGAGGTATGGTGTCCGCCTCGAGTGCTGGAGGTCCCGGGTTCAGGCCCCGGTGAGGACCGGGATTTATTTAAAAAATCCACCTGGACTTCCAGTAATAAAATTTCCCCTGGTCTCTGGGTAGTGAGATCGGACAGCCCGTGTGTATTGTTGCGCACGTAAAATATCCCTTGGCAGTTGGAAATCGAAAAAGAGTAGCCTAACGGCGCTGCCCGGGCAAAATTTCGAGTTAAAAATCTACCCAAAGTATTTCAGGATCCTCGCCGATGCAACGGAGTTCGTGCATTGAGCTGATTTCTCCAGACTCAGGTTTGAGTTAGGAGGAAAACGGAGCACTTATGGGTTAAACCGTGTGCCGTGATGTTGATCCAACGACTAAACTAAACTAAACACATACTCATCATGCACACATACTCAACATGCACACATACTCAACATGTACACACACCCAATATGCACACATACCCAACATGTACACATACCCAACATGCACACATACTCAACATGCACACATACCCAACATGCACACACACCCAACATACACACATACCCGACATACACACATACCCATCATGCACACATACCCAACATGCACACATACTCAACATGCACACATACTCGACATACACACATACCCATCATGCACACATACTCGACATACACACATACCCAACATACACACATACTCGACATACACACATACCCATCATGCACACATACCCAACATGCACACATACCCAACATGCACACATACCCAACATGCACACATACCCAACATGCACACATACTCGACATACACACATACTCGACATACACACATACCCAACATGCACACATACTCGACATACACACATACTCGACATACACACATACCCAACATGCACACATACTCGACATACACACATACCCATCATGCACACATACCCATCATGCACACATACTCGACATACACACATACCCATCATGCACACATACCCATCATGCACACATACTCGACATACACACATACCCATCATGCACACATACTCGACATACACACATACCCAACATGCACACATACTCGACATACACACATACCCATCATGCACACATACCCAACATGCACACATACCCAACATGCACACATACCCATCATGCACACATACTCGACATACACACATACCCAACATGCACACATACTCGACATACACACATACCCATCATGCACACATACTCGACATACACACATACCCATCATGCACACATACTCGACATACACACATACCCATCATGCACACATACCCAACATGCACACATACCCATCATGCACACATACTCGACATACACACATACCCAACATGCACACATACCCAACATGCACACATACCCATCATGCACACATACTCGACATACACACATACTCAACATGCACACATACTCGACATACACACATGCCCAACATGCACAAATACTCGACATACACACATACCCAACATGCACACATACTCGACATACACACATACCCATCATGCACACATACTCGACATACACACATACCCAACATGCACACATACTCGACATACACACATACCCAACATGCACACATACTCGACATACACACATACCCATCATGCACACATACCCATCATGCACACATACTCGACATACACACATACCCAACATGCACACATACTCGACATACACACATACCCAACATGCACACATACTCGACATGCACACATACCCATCATGCACACATACCCATCATGCACACATACCCAACATGCACACATACCCATCATGCACACATACCCAACATGCACACATACCCATCATGCACACATACTCAACATGCACACATACTCGACATACACACATACTCCTCACCATACACACATACACATCATGCACACATACCCAACATGCACACATACTCAACATGCACACATACTCGACATACACACATACTCAACATGCACACATACTCGACATACACACATACTCCTCACCATACACACATACACATCATGCACACATACCCAACATGCACACATACTCGACATACACACATACCCAACATGCACACATACTCAACATGCACACATACTCGACATACACACATACCCAACATGCACACATACTCGACATACACACATACCCAACATGCACACATACTCGACATACACACATACCCAACATGCACACATACTCGACATACACACATACCCAACATGCACACATACCCATCATGCACACATACCCAACATGCACACATACCCAACATGCACACATACCCAACATGCACACATACCCAACATGCACACATACCCATCATGCACACATACCCATCATGCACACATACCCAACATGCACACATACTCGACATACACACATACTCCTCACCATACACACATACACATCATGCACACATACCCAACATGCACACATACTCGACATACACACATACTCGACATACACGCATACTCCTCACCATACACACATACTCCTCACCATACACACATACACATCATGCACACATACCCAACATGCACACATACTCGACATACACACATACTCCTCACCATACACACATACACATCATGCACACATACCCAACATGCACACATACTCGACATACACCATACTCGACATACACGCATACTCCTCACCATACACACATACTCCTCACCATACACACTACCCAACATGCACCACATACTCGACATACACGCATACTCCTCACCATACACACATACTCCTCACCATACACACATACACATCATGCACACATACCCAACATGCACACATACTCGACATACACACATACTCCTCACCATACACACATACCCATCATGCACACATACCCAACATGCACACATACTCGACATACACACATACTCCTCACCATACACACATACACATCATGCACACATACCCAACATGCACACATACTCGACATACACACATACTCCTCACCATACACACATACCCATCATGCACACATACCCAACATGCACACATACTCGACATACACACATACTCGACATACACGCATACTCCTCACCATACACACATACTCCTCACCATACACACATACCCAACATGCACACATACTCGACATGCACACATACTCCTCACCATACACACATACTCAACATGCACACATACTCCTCACCATACACACATACTCGACATGCACACATACTCCTCACATACACACATACTCAACATGCACACATACTCGACATACACACATACTCCTCACCATACACACATACTCAACATGCACACATACTCGACATGCACACATACTCCTCACCATACACACATACTCAACATGCACACATACTCGACATACACACATACCCAACATGCACACATACTCCTCACCATACACACATACTCAACATGCACACATACTCCTCACCATACACACATACTCGACATGCACACATACTCGACATACACACATACTCCTCACCATACACACATACTCAACATGCACACATACTCGACATACACACATACTCCTCACCATACACACATACCCATCATGCACACATACTCGACATACACACATACTCAACATGCACACATACTCGACATACACACATACCCATCATGCACACATACCCGACATACACACATACTCCTCACCATACACACATACTCAACATGCACACATACTCGACATACACACATACTCCTCACCATACACACATACTCAACATGCACACATACTCGACATACACACATACTCCTCACCATACACACATACCCATCATGCACACATACCCAACATGCACACATACTCGACATACACACATACTCAACATGCACACATACTCGACATACACACATACTCCTCACCATACACACATACCCAACATGCACACATACTCGACATACACACATACTCCTCACCATACACACATACCCATCATGCACACATACTCGACATACACACATACTCCTCACCATACACACATACCCAACATGCACACATACTCGACATACACACATACTCCTCACCATACACACATACCCAACATGCACACATACTCGACATACACACATACTCCTCACCATACACACATACCCAACATGCACACATACTCGACATACACACATACTCCTCACCATACACACATACCCAACATGCACACATACTCGACATACACACATACTCCTCACCATACACACATACTCCTCACCATACACACATACCCAACATGCACACATACTCGACATACACACATACTCCTCACCATACACACATACCCATCATGCACACATACCCATCATGCACACATACTCGACATACACACATACCCATCATGCACACATACCCAACATGCACACATACTCGACATACACACATACCCAACATACACACATACTCGACATACACACATACTCCTCACCATACACACATACCCAACATGCACACATACTCGACATACACACATACTCCTCACCATACACACATACCCATCATGCACACATACCCAACATGCACACATACTCAACATGCACACATACTCAACATACACACATACTCCTCACCATACACACATACACAACATGCACACATACCCAACATGCACACATACTCAACATGCACACATACCCATCATGCACACATACTCAACATACACACATACCCAACATGCACACATACTCAACATGCACACATACCCAACATACACACATACCCAACATGCACACATACTCAACATGCACACATACCCAACATGCACACATACCCATCATGCACACATACCCAACATGCACACATACCCAACATGCACACATACTCAACATACACACATACTCCTCACCATACACACATACTCAACATGCACACATACCCAACATGCACACATACTCGACATACACACATACCCAACATGCACACATACTCAACATGCACACATACCCATCATGCACACATACTCAACATACACACATACTCCTCACCATACACACATACACAACATGCACACATACCCAACATGCACACATACCCAACATGCACACATACCCATCATGCACACATACCCAACATGCACACATACTCGACATACACACATACACAACATGCACACATACCCAACATGCACACATACTCAACATGCACACATACTCGACATACACACATACTCCTCACCATACACACATACACAACATGCACACATACCCAACATGCACACATACTCAACATGCACACATACTCAACATACACACATACTCCTCACCATACACACATACCCATCATGCACACATACCCAACATGCACACATACTCAACATGCACACATACTCGACATACACACACACCCAACATGCACACATACTCGACATACACACATACCCAACATGCACACATACCCAACATGCACACATACTCAACATGCACACATACTCAACATACACACATACCCAACATGCACACATACTCGACATACACACATACTCCTCACCATACACACATACACAACATGCACACATACACAACATACACACATACTCAAAATGCACACATACCCAAAATGCACACAGACTCAACATAAACACATACTCAACATACACACAGATTCAACACGCACACATACTCAACATGCACACATACTCAAAACAACGTATTCCCTTAGTCAATTCAAACACAGAAGTCACAAACAATATGTTGCACATGTTATTTATTGCCTGGCATATTCCGCTGCCACTCCCCGGTGACTATCTGTGCTACATATTTCAGCAAAAATATGATCCATCTCCACTTAGTTAACTCGTGAGTCTCCGCAACGAAGTTATTACGTCCTACCTCGCGCTGCGAAGATTGTGGGTTCGATTCCGGCATGCGGCGTTCAGTTGACGAGTGCAATTTTCTCGGAGACTTCAGGGGTTTGTCACTGGAGTTACGAAGTTCGTTCTCTGTACGGCGCTTTCACCAGGCCGCCCTGCAGAAGCCGAGCAATATGGGATAAAACCACGTGCAATGAAGTGGATCCTCGAGTCTTTTAAACCTCGTGTTTAACTCTGCAATTTGCCCCTGACGAGATTCCACGAAATATATCAGACAAAACTTTGGGCACCAAATTGTTTTTGGCTGTGTTTTTTGACAACGTTATGAGAAGACATAAACTGGAACATGTTGCAACAATCGGAAAGATTTGCGCAAAGAGATATAGAAGAAGACAGTGGAAGAAGATTCTTGACAGTCTTGTGTCATGGCACGGAAGGGAGTCAACATACAAATTGATCCTTGGCGTCGGAGATCGCAAATTGTAAAGAGGCATGATTGTCCACGCCAGCCAGCAAGGCACTGGATGGTGGTGGTGATGTTTAAATACGCACATATGTTTTAAAACATACAGACAACAGAAAAAAATCAAGGCTAACAGCTATGAGACACTGACGGATTTGGGGGGTCTGTGTAGGCAAGGGGAAGCAATCATGAAACAGACAGTGATGAATTCACAGATTCTCATTAACCATCCATTCAAACCACCCATTTCCCAGAAATATTTACTTCACCACTGGTCTATTGATTGCCCTGTGAATACTAACACTGAAACAATGTCGCTTTTAAAACAAAGAAAACATGCTTCACCTTGAACAATCTAACTTTCTTTCTTCCAGCACCAACGTGATTTCTTTCCTGTCGTCTTCCTATTTTCCTTTCATCCGTCCTCCACTTTTTCATTTGCTTTCTTCGTGCCATTTTTCTCCATATTCTATTTTACTACTAGTTTTTAGTTTTAGTTTTTAGTTTAGTCATTGTATCAACATCACGGCACATGGTTTAACCCATAAATGCACCGTTTTCCTCCTAACTCAAACCTGAGTCTGGAGAAACTCAGCTCAATGCACGAACTCCGTTGCATCGGTGAGGGTCCTGGAATACTTTGGGTAGATTTTTAACTCGAAATTTTGCCCCGGCAGCGCCTTTAGGCTACTCTTTTTCGATTTCCAACTGCCAAGGGATTTTTTACGTGCGCAACAATACACACGGACCTCCGATCTCACTACCCAGAGACCAGGGGAAATTTTATTACTGGAAGTCCAGGTGGATTTTATAAATAAATCCCGGTCCTCACCGGGGTCTGAACCCGGGACCTCCAGCACTCGAGGAGGACACCATACCTCGAGACCACTCAGCCCCCTATTTTACTACTACTTCTTTCTACCTTCTGCTTTCGGTTCTTTGTGCATTATTACACTTCTTCTTCTTCTTCTTCTTCTTCTTATTATTATTATTATTATTATTATTATTATTATTATTATTATTATTATTATTATTATTATTATTATTATTCTGCTTCTGCTTTTTCATCTTCTCCTCATACACTTCCGCCTCCTCCTCCTCCTCCTTCTTCTTCTTCTTCTTCTTTTTCTTCTTCTTCTTCTTCATTTACTTCTTTTTTATCCTCCGTCTTCTTGTCTGTCTATCTGTCTGTCAGTCTGTCTGTCTCTCATTTTCTCTAAATAACTAAATAGACTAAATAAAGACTCAATAGCCTAATGTTCAACTAAAGAGCAAGATAGCAAACACTGAAGATCCACTGCAGCCAACCGTCAATACGAAGACGACACCACACATATTTCATCTACTCTCAATCACTCCGACCAACTTTCCTACTTCCCCTGTTACATTATCTAATTTCGACTCATTTTTCTTTCTGAAACTTTTCATTGGAATCACTTACTTTATATATCCTTCCTCACTTATCTCTTCGAGGTCCACCCTAGCCGAGGATAATGTAATTAAGTAGGACTCTGAAATAACATATTCATTATCTTTTAGAACCTCGTGATACTCCCTTTCACCCCGTCTAAGACTTGTCTTTCAGTAAATTTATTTAATGGAAAATTAACTGCCAGGAAAAGCCTCGGTGTGTTCTGTTTGTTAAAGTATCCCTATCACTGCACGTGAATATGTACCCCATTCTCACATATGTCACGCGGATATAACCATAAGTGTTGCAGGCTCCTTTAGAACACACGGGTGTCTCCATAAATGTTCCAGCCTCCCATATATCACACGAATATGTCCGTAGTGTTCCAGCCTCCCATATATCACACGAATATCTCCATAAATATTCCATCTCCCATATATCACACGAATATCTCCATAAATATTCCATCTCCCATATATCACACGAATATCTCCATAAATATTCCATCTCCCATATATCACACGAATATCTCTCTCTATAAATGTTCCAGTCTCTCATATATTGTTCCTGTCTCCATAGATGACACGGATAACACGTTTAGATTTTCATTCTCCTGTAGATCACACCGATATCTCCAATAGTGTTCTAGTCTCTCTTAGATCACACCGATATCTCCAATAGTGTTCTAGTTTCTCTTAGATCACACCAATAGCTCCAATAGTGTTCTAGTCTCTCTTAGATCACACCGATATCTCCAATAGTGTTCTAGTCTCTCTTAGATCACACCGATATCTCCAATAGTGTTCTAGTCTCTCTTAGATCACACCGATATCTCAAATAGTGTTCTAGTCTCTCTTAGATCACACCGATATCTCCAATAGTGTTCTAGTCTCTCTTAGATCACACCGATATCTCAAATAGTGTTCTAGTCTCTCTTAGATCACACCGATATCTCCAATAGTGTTCTAGTCTCTCTTAGATCACACCGATATCTCCAATAGTGTTCTAGTCTCTCTTAGATCACACCGATATCTCCACTAGTGTTCTAGTCTCTCTTAGATCACACCAATATCTCCACTAGTGTTCTAGTCTCTCTTAGATCACACCGATATCTCCAATAGTGTTCTAGTCTCTCTAGATCACACCGATATCTCCAATAGTGTTCTAGTCTCTCTTAGATCACACCAATATCTCCACTAGTGTTCTAGTCTCTCTTAGATCACACCAATATCTCCACTAGTGTTCTAGTCTCTCTTAGATCACACCGATATCTCCAATAGTGTTCTAGTCTCTCTTAGATCACACCGATATCTCCAATAGTGTTCTAGTCTCTCTTAGATCACACCAATATCTCCACTAGTGTTCTAGTCTCTCTTAGATCACACCAATATCTCCACTAGTGTTCTAGTCTCTCTTAGATCACACCAATATCTCCAATAGTGTTCTAGTCTCTCTTAGATCACACCAATATCTCCACTAGTGTTCTAGTCTCTCTTAGATCACACCAATATCTCCACTAGTGTTCTAGTCTCTCTTAGATCACACCAATATCTCCAATAGTGTTCTAGTCTCTCTTAGATCACACCAATATCTCTACTAGTGTTCTAGTCTCTCTTAGATCACAACGATATCTCCATATATGTTCTAGTCTCTCTTAGATCAGACAGTTATCTCCATATATATATTATAGTCCCTTTTAGATCACAGTTATCTCCATATATGTTCTAGTCTTTCTTAGATCACGCTGATATCCCCATATATGTTCTAGTCTTTCTTAGATCACGCTGATGTCTCCATATATGTTCACACAGTTATCTCCATATATATTATAGTGTCTTTTAGATCACAGTTCTCTCCATATATGTTCTAGTCTCTCTTAGATCATGCCGATATCTCCATATATTTTCTAGTCTCTCTTAGATCACACAGTTATCTCCATATATATTATAGTCTCTTTTAGATCACAGTTATCTCCATATACGTTATAGTCTCTCTTAGATCACACCAATATCGCCATATATGTTCTAGTCTCTCTTAGATCACGCCGATATCTCTGTATATGTTATAGTCTCTTTTAGATCACACTGTTATCTCCATATATGTTCTAGTCTCTCTTAGAACACACGGGTATCTCCAATAGCGTTCTAGTCTCTCTTAGATCACGCTGAAATCTCCCCATTGTCAAACTGCATGCAATGTTTTGACCCTAGCAAATGAGAGTAAGATCAATGAACGGTGTTCGATGTTTCACACAACTTGGCTTTCTGGTCCAACATGGAGGATAGGCGGTTGCGTTGTTAAGGCGAGGCCTCTGGTGTGTTTAATCTTGTGGCTACTATTTGCTTGCGCATTTTCCTCATGTTGGACTGGCAGTGCATGAGTCCGTCGCCCAGCTACTAAATTAAGCGCGTGGAGCGACACTGTGAGCTGTGAATTTCGTGAGGAGTGCTTTAATATCTGTCCGCGGTTGCTTGTATGGTGAACTGCATGTTCAGGAAAATGGCGGCCGGCTGGTTATTTAACTAACAGGTTTGCCTAATGCAGTAATGTGTGGCTGCTGGTTTTCTAGTGGCTGCCTCCCCCATCGACGATTTACTGTATTTTTTCGTGACGGATTTTTGTGTTTTGGCATCGGCCTTATGCATAATATGCCTGTGCGGGCTGTTGGTTGGAGGAGGTTCCTGTCTGTTCCACTTTTCATATAAGGCAGTGAAGAGCATTTTGTGTGATATTCACTGGCACAGGAACTAAGCATTATGGGAACGACCCGTTGCCGTGAAGTTAGAACCGCGACTAACTAAGTTTCACACAACTGACAAAACTGTTTCCTGTATGCAGCAGTTGTATTTATTCGTGCTTTAATAAGGACAAATTGCTGGTGTGTTGGGAAACGAACAGACGGACAGATTGACTGGGTCTCTACCGATGGGTGGTCGATTGGTGAATGATAAAACAGATGTGGCCAGGGCAACTTGGAAGCATGAGTTAAGTGTGGGAAAAGAGATAAATCATTATATATAAAGCAGTGGTTTCCAGGGGGGGGGGGGGGGGAGAGAGAGAGAGAGAGAGAGAGAGAGAGAGAGAGAGAGAGAGAGAGAGAGAGAGAGAGAGAGAGAGAGAGAGAGAGAAGATTTTAGATTAAGAAGATAATTTCAAGATCGCGTTAATACAAGAACCGATTTCTTTTCATTGTTTTTCCCTTTATACTGTACGGTTCTGTACGTCTCACCCTTCTAAAATTCAATTTATAAAGTAAGTAGACCCACAAATCATGTTTTATGTGGACGTAGACTTGTTTTAGTATGTGTTATAAATTTAGCTCCCATTATTAAGCATACTGTGTCGGGGCGGGGCGGGATTTTTAGGTAAGGAAATACGAAAGGAGGGGGGGGGGGGTGTGCTGTTATTTCCTCGAGAGGAGATTGGAATCAACATGCACATCTTTAACCTGATTATCTGTTGGGATTAGTTACTGACTTTTTGTCTACACTCCTCTCTTCCGTCTTATCATCCATATATCCCTTTCTTTCACTCTCTCTCTAGTTTTCCCTCAACACATACTCCGACAACAGTTCTTTTTAACATTAAATAAAAGATTTATTTATAAAACTATGTCTTGTGTATGGATGGGTATTGTCTGTGTAATTGCTAGTGTTCTTCTGGTGTGGCTGCTAGATAAGATGTAGATAGATAGTCTTCGTGTCTTTCTCTCGTCTCTTCTCTCGGCTAAAGTACAGGACGATATATAGACACCACAGAACGATCTCACCCTGACGGCTCCGTCTGCTTGAGTCTGTAGATAAATCCGTTCTTTGTAATGAAAAATGTTCACCACTGTATCAATGTACTTAACTCGCTCACTATTTGCTGTCCGCTTAAAATGAATGTTCGTTGCTTTCGTATAGCGTTCTTTAATCCATTCTGGAAAAACACATCGAGTTTCTAGAATGTTCTATGCGTGTTCTGTAGAAGTTCTACACTTGATATTTTGTAATTGATATATGCACTTGATACGCACTTTGCTACTCTATGAGAGTGAGTCATTTGAGCTTTTCCATTAGCTCATCTGATCTTTATTATTCTTTCTCTGTCGTCCTTAATTCTTCCGGTGAGACTTCTATTCTTTCTTTTCTCCTGCACAAGTGTCGTGCTTTATTACTTTAAAGGGCTTTCTTGTGGGTTATCAACACTGAGTGATCTGGACCACAGCCATCTGTATTCTCTTATTTGATACGTCTCGCACTGGTATGGAAACCTGGTTGAGATACATTTTATTAGTGAGATCTGTGTCTGCTTCCTCTTCTCCCCTATGTGAGTGTCTTTTCCTCCAGCCGAAATGAAAAGGCTTCCGAAAAAACCCACTCTGACATAGGATAGAAGATTCACCCAACATCTATACTATTCCTACTAATAGAAACAATGTTAAATGCACTTCACTAATATCTATATTCCTATTCTAAAACTATACTCTAATATACCTTATTTAGGCATCTATGTTCCTTTATAGAATTAATGTAAATCCACGAATCGAAATTTATCCGCATCCAAGCACTTTATCCCATTATAAGGGAGGATATTTCTTTTCATTACAGGACACATAATTCTATCTTCTCGTCCAGTTGGGAATACACACACTAAACTGACAAAGAAAGTGGCTACTCTTTATAGGTCAGTCTATGTCGCATAATCCTTGACATTGCTGGACAAAGCAAATTCAGACTTCATTATCCCTTGTCAGTGGAAAATTTCTGATCTCGAACTTTTCCGTTGTTTAATACAACCAAACCGCATTCTGCTGTCCAGTCTTAGTCGCAAACCTACCTTCAGAAACGCAATAGGCTGGTCCATGATACTGTCTGTCTTTGTAGCAAACCAATTTTTCCACTTTACAGGTCACCTGTGTTGTAGTCGACTCTCCCGCCTTGACCTACATACACATGCGCTGGTCAATCCGTTGTTTATATCCTTCTGTTTCATTAACCCTTCTGCTCCCTGGGTATTCGCTGCATACAGTCGTCGATCTGGGAATCACTAACATACAGCATTTCACGACAGGGGGTGACGTTCTGAAAATATGGTGAAGGGGGGCACGGGCCAAAAAAAGTTGAGAAACACTGGTCTAAAGAGAATGGTTCGGCAGGAAGTCACCTGACGATCCGGCCGACAGTCGCTCCGATGAAAAGGCCAGACCGACGCAGAATCAGGCGGAAACTGGAACCATTAGAACTCTTCGCTGGCTGTTGAAGATGAGGACGGTGCACGTAAGGGAATGCCCCGAGTGATGAGATGTCGTTTCTTGAATGAACTGAACTCAGTTTTAACTAACGATGTGGATTATGGATCATTCCGCAATCACTGAAGAAGAAAAGTGAGTGAGTGAGTGGGTGGGTGGGTCGGTCCGTCAGTGGGTCGGTGGGTGAGTGGGTCGGTCCGTCGGTGGGTGAGTGGGTCGGTCCGTCGGTGGGTGGTGGGTCGGTCTGTCGGTGGGTGGATGGGTCGGTCCGTCGGTCCGTCCGTGGGTCGGTCGGTCGGTCCGTCGGTGGGGTGGGTCCGTCGGTGGGTGGGCCCGTCGGTGGGTGGGGTGGGTCCGTCCGTCCCGTCCCTTCCTCCACGTCTTCTTCTTCTTCTTCTTCTTCTTCTTCTTCTTTTTCTTCTTCTTCTTCTTCTTCTTCTTCTTCTTCTTCTTCTTCTTCTTCTTCTTCTTCTTGTGTACAACTTGTTCTTCATCGTTCGCAAAAACACAGACAACACACACACACACACACACACACAAACACACACACACACACACATAAACAATCACACCTAGCTTTCTCCACTCAAAAACACAGATAAGACGGTAATCGCGCACACAAGCGAGCGCACGCGCGCACACACACACACGCACATACGCTCGCGAGCACGCACACACGCGCGCAAGCACGCACACACGTACACTGACTCACAGGTGCGCACAGAATGTATATCCGTTAAGTTACCGCCCCTTGTGATGGCTGCCCCTTGCCGATCGATGCCCGGGCAATCACTGCGCACACTAATTGAATTAATCATCCGCAGAAGAAGCAGCGGGGACAGGGGGGACGGGGAAGATAACTACCATGTCTTTAACACTTATCTCCGTGCTGGAATCTCAGGTAAGAAAAGAGGTCATTAGACAGCAACTTAAGAGATGACATTGTTGTTGTCAGTGGCAGGACTATTACCGCCATTCGGAGACCACTTACCGCATCTACGGAGACGATTAGAAAACGGCTGTGAAGGCTGGGTGATATATTGCCGATTATAGCGGAGGAATTCGGGACAGTCGTAGGGAGCGGGGCAATGGCTGAACAATCATTGTGAAGGTTATTACTCTTTGTTGACTTGAGATGATAGGAGGATGAGTGACAAGGAGGGAGGAGGGAGAGTAGGAATATCGGGGAAGGAGCTAGATGAAGGGGATAATTAGGAACAATAAGATGCGTAAAGTGGTGACAGTAAAGAGCTATTGCCAAAAATAACAATGAAAGTGTACGGAGAGATGGATAAAAATGAGTTGACAGACGGAGTGGAGTGAAGTGACATGGCGATAAATGAGACAGTAAGAAGAGGGCAAGTAAGAAAAAATGCAGGAGACGATGCAATAAGAGAAGACTGCGAGAGAAGAGGAGAGGATAAAATTTGAAAGTAAAGAGGGGAAAGAAAACAAATTAGACAGAGGAGAGAAAGGCTCAATAGAAGCGATAAGAAAGAGGGTGGTAGAAGTAATAGAACAGAAAATAGCAAAATGTGAGAGGGGAAAAGATATGGGAGATGAGACGATGAAAGAGAGAAGAAGACAGAAGAGAGGGGAAGACACAGGATAGGGAAAGACAACAGAGAGGATAAGACAGAAGAGAAAAAAAGATAAGAGATTAGAATAACAGCTACGGACAAGGGAAGTGAATAAGACAGGAAAGAGACAAGGATAAAAGATAGAACAGAGGAGTTACATGAAGAGAGAATATGTGGGAAGATATCACACTAGTGGAGTTTAAAGGAGGGGGAAATCGGGTGAAAATGAAGTACGAGAAGTGATTTAGGGGTGGGGTGTGGGGGAGAAAGCAAAGAAAAAGAGAGAAGTTGAGATAAGAGTGACTAGTGAGGTAAGATTCCAAGAAAAGAAAGCAGGAGATTTAAGAAAAATAGAAGGAAAACGAGAAATAAAAGACACACAAGAAAGCGTGAAAAGGTCAGAAAAGGAAAGTGGCCAGAGCTCCAATCAAGCGAAACCAGGTCAAGTCAGAAACCCGGTCACTATGGCCGAATGGATAAAAGCGCTCACATGTAAACATTCGGTGTGCTTATGCCGAGGTAGCGGATTCAACCCCTACACCCGTCACTTGGACAAAAATGGTGACTTCTCGTCCTTGACTCCGGGACGTAAATTACAAGGCCCCCAGAAGTCGGAGTGGGTTCAAATGAAGACGAGGAACACTGGTAATAGGGAAAGCTAATCCACACGCAAAATCAGCCCAGAGCACCAGTAGTAGTGTATATGTACGTGTACATTCGTACGTATATGGGCTACGCTTGAGTTCAAAACGAGTGAGCGCACAAGAAAAGTCAGAAACTAACCGTTAAGTACAAGACAGATATTTGAGAACAGAATAACCACAAGCCACAGATAAACAACACCAAACAAAGTTGCAAAGACATCAGGTTGTTGTTTTTTTTTTTTTTGCGCTCGCTCGCTTTGGCCTCAAGTGTAGTCCATACACTATTTACAGTAGCGATACACTGAATTTTGCGTGCGGATTAGCTTTCCCTATTATCAGTGTCCCTCGCCATCAGGCGTACCCACTCCGACTTTCAAAGGTACTTGCAATTTACGTCCCCAAGTCAAGGACGACAGGTTATCATTTTAGTCCAGCTGTCCGGTGTAGGGGTTGAACCGCTTACCTCGGCATCAGCGCACCGGATGTTCAAGAACACGCGTTCTTATCCATTCAGTCATGCTGACCTACAGACATAAATTATAAAAGAAAAGAACTAATCTTGTTATTTAATCTAACACACAGAAACGCCGTACAGACAAACCTATCACAAAGCTATCAGAAAACAACTTTCAAACCTGCACGACAGGCACGCAAACAAACAATAATACTAACTAGAAAAAACAGAAAAGCCAAGCAACAACCAAATAACCCATTTCCCCCGAAGTATAAATACGAGGGGCTTCAAAGTAAAACCTTAAAATTGTGATAGAAATTACAATAACCATGCCACTGTCCCGTAACCTGTTAATTGTGTGACGGGTGTAAATAGTGTTAAGCACGGGACATCACGGTGCAGACGACAAGGTGACGTTATAAGGACAGTGTAAAGATGGCCGCCCTACTTTTGGCATGCACCAAAGAAGAGCAGTGTTTTGTTATCCGTTTTTTTTTAAATCAGTGAAAGGGTAAAACATATATATTTTCATCGGCGAATGAAGGTCCAGTATTCTGATGCATGCCTGTCAGTCCAGCAAGTGTTTGAGTGGAGTAGGGAGTTTCGACCCGCAATCAAATTCAAACAACGTCGACGTCTGAGTAAGGATGTATTTTTGCAACATGGCAATGCTGAACCCCATACTGTCAACGGTTGAAACCATCGAACACATCCACTTTCAGTGTGTACCACATCCCCCGTATTCGCCAGACATAGCCACAAGTGATGTCCACTTGTTTGGACAAATCAACGAGTCAAAAATACATTTAAGGTTTACATATGAAGCGCTATCGTACAAAAATCAGTCGTCTGTTGGTATAAATAAAAGCAAGAAAGAGACTAAAAACATCATTCATGGTAAATAAAACTGGGAGCAACTATAAAAAAAAAGCAGAAATACTGCAAAGCAACGTAGGGAGGTAGCGAGCAAGAGGGTTAGAGAGAGAGAGAGAGAGAGAGAGAGAGAGAGAGAGAGAGAGAGAGAGAGAGAGAGAGAGAGAGAGAGAGAGAGAGAGAGAGGGGAGAGGTGGCGGGAGGGGGGTGGCGGGCGCAGGAAAATTGCCTGCACACCGATACTAATAGAAAGTCCTATTACATTAACTAAGATCGTTATTATGACTACCAATGCCGATGGCAGTAATAAACCTTTAAAAACTGAACTAATATAAATTATATCGTAAATCTGTGGCCAGGGCCCGGAATCTAATTTAATGCATCCATAATAACCGTCATTACTTGGCCGATGAACCTTTAACCGGCCTATTCATCAAGAAAGACTTGATAATAAATTATAAAATATTGAATTCAGCTTACGCAGAGAAAAGAAATAACCGATTCTAAGAGCTGAAAAAATGACAACAAAATATCTACATTAAACCTCATGCCTGGGGGCTTCTCATGGAGAAAATGGATGGGAAATACAAATATTATTATCAATTACCGACAGACGTAAAACAAGCTTAAGCTGGGGGAGACAGGACTCGTGCCATGTAGCGCAATTTTCCAAGAATAAATCTGAATCTATAGAAAAACAAGAAAAAAACGCAGCATCCAATTTATGACAAGATCGGGATGGTTATTTGTTGTTTCCGCGTTTTAATTATATAGACGGCATCGAATATTTCAAAATTTAAAAAGAAAGGAAAGGAAACAAACCGCGAACATATTTTCCTCGTCATTTCCCGCTGAATTTTTCCAGAAGGTCTACATGTCAGAAATCCAATGACGAAGACGACAAAGAAGGCAAACTTCGCAATGATAAAAGACCGCCATGTTTGTGAACTCGCTAGGGAATCTGGGGATTTGAAAGGGTTAAGCAGACGACACATCGGATGACATTCTTTCATGTTAATTTGCTCCTCAGCTTTCTAAAAGGCAGCCCCGGGCATGTGGGAGACCAGGTCGAGCGACAGTTCTTACTGCAATGATTAGGAAACTGCAGTTCATTAGTAGGGGCGGAGAAAACCCCGGCGAGGCATACACTGGTAAGTTTCACTCTACGTTTGCATTCTCAACGTGGACAACGGCATAGAAGAGAAAATCAAGGTGTCGTGGATTAAAAATGTCATCTAAATGTGTGTTTGTTTGTTTTTTTTCATCTTGGCAGGCAGGTAAATGTCAAGCTTAAAAATGAGTACCCATCTAGATTCATAAGAACAATTCAAACGTATTGAGTTACCTCCACCCAGTCCTTCCCATAACACGCTGTCATCTACTGCCTATGATACCTTGCGGTGAGGGACAGAAGGGGGAGGGAGGCTTGTGCCTCAGGAATTAAGGCCGCCTGGCTAGCGCAGTCGCCATGAATTGTGTAGGTTAGGATTTTCTTTTTGCACCCGACTGGAAAAAAAAATCCACACCTTACCAAAGATTCGAACCTGGGTCAAATGGAGAACCAACCGTTCCTCATCCTAGACTACCCGCTCCTCATCCTAGACTACCGCCCCCCCAACCCCCCCCCCCACCCCCACCAAAAGGGGGGGGGGAGAAGAGACAAGACAAACAAGGTATTTGTCCTATGAACTGGCTTAATAGACTAGCCGACAGCTTTATACATAAATGACCATATATTGTTTCTCGCTCATAGACAAAGAAGAAAGAAAGCGAGACTAGAGGACACACTAGACAACACACAGATTGACAGCTACAGTTACACCTCCGGGATTCGAAGATGTCACCACCAGATGACGACAGCGTCTCGCCGCAGGAACATGATCGCCCAGCAATAGATGTCAATATATTTATGAACTGTTTCATTCACTAGAACTAACCACTAGACCAGTGGTTCTCAACCGGTTGGGAATTCTCCCCCCCCCCCAGGGAGGAATTTTAGGGTTTCCAGGGGGGGGGGGTGAAGACCATTTCAAGATCGCGTTAATACAAGAACCGAATACTTGATATTGTTTTTCCCTTCATACTTTACAGTTATGTACATCTCATCCTTCTAAAAGTCATTTTATACAGTAAGTAGACCCACAAATCATGTTTTATGTGGATGTCTAGACTTGTTTTAGTATGTGCTATTAAATTTACCTTCCATTTTTACGTATACTGTGTCGGGGCGGAGGGATTTTTAGATAGGAAATATGAACGGGGGGAATGACGTTCTGAAAATACGGTGAAGGGGGTCACGGGCCAGATTTTTTATAGGAAGGGGGGAGGGATGAAAATATGGTGAAGGGGGGCATAGGCAAAAAAAGGTTGAGAACCACTGCACTAGACAATCGTGGCCCATAACCATTGAAAACAAATCACATAAATCTTCTGACGCTACACGAACTTATGAATCATAAAAACAGAATCACCAATGTTACTACTCGAATCTGTAAAGACACACAATCAACTACCATGCGCCAAAAATAAACAAACACAACACTATACAACATAAATAAACATAACAATATAAATAAACAACTACAAATCAGAAAGGAGAGAAAAATAATGTTTCCGTTGGGCAAAGAGACACAAACAGACAACCAGAGATATTTCACCGGAAAATACCTCCCACTGGCCAGACGCGAGAAAACGGAGAGAGATAAATCAGAAGATACGAAGAAAATGAGACAAAGAAAACATGGAGCCCAAGAGACGAGTAGCCAATCAATTGAGTCAGATCATCCATCACAGTTCGATTTCTGTAGGAATTCTATACCAACGGAAGTAGACCGTGATATGTGGATCTTTCGGGATAGTGGTGCGCAGATAAAGGACATTATCATTACCACCATCATCACAATCATCGTCATCTTTGTTAATATCATCATCCCAACCACAACCATAAGCACCATCATCACTGTCAATATCATCATCATCATCATCATTGTCAATATTATTATTATCATCATCATCCTAACCACCACCACCACCACAATCACGGTCATCACTGTCAATATCATCATCACAATCACCACAATCATCGTCGTCAATGTCAATCATTATCATCACCAACACAATCATCTTGATCACTGTCAATATCATCATCACGATCACCACAATCATCGTCATCATTGTCAATATTATCACCTTCATCATCATCATCATCATCATCATTATCATCATCATCATAATCTTTATCACTGGCAAGATTATCATATATTTTTTTTAAGTTGCATATCCCTTACAGCACGTTGCAGTCAACACCAGCATTTTCAGATGTTGTTGATGTTCTTGGCAAGATTACGCTCAGGAGTTTGCCATTGCTTTCTGAGCGACCGGCTCACATACCCCATAAGTAACCAACGCGGCGCGATCCCCTGCTGTATCTCGCGCAGACCGGCTATGATGTATATATATATATATATATATTTGCGATAATTTTTTTTTTAATAAGCAACATAAAGGTTTTTATTAAATCCGACCATTTCCAGACTTCACCAACGGTCTGATCCCTAAAGGCCAAGCTTTCGAGAAGTCCATCAAACCAGACTTCCAAGGTGCCAGACACGCTCCGCACTGGAGACTTGACCATACAACCTCAATTTTGACTCCCGGCTCCGAGAAGTCGGGTACGACAGGCGCGAGGTGAGAAAGCTACAGGATGTTAGTTCTCAGTTGAAGGAAGTAATATGCAGATCTCGTGCTGGCTCCCTAAACCGTGCTCTAAGGTCCCGGTCGGGTGCAAGACACCGAAAGAGTTGAGGAAGTGTTAAAAGAATTGACAATTGAAATTTGCAAGGCAATACTGGCCTTCAGGAGGACATAACTCTTCGAGCTCTCAATTTCAGGGGAAAGCAACTCTTCTCAACAGAGAAAATATCTTTTATTATAACCACGATATGGAGGTAAGAATGGCCGAATGGATAACAGCGCTCGTTCTTAAACATCCGGTGTGCTGATGCTGAAGTGTGGGTTCACCCCCTACACCGGTCAGTTGGACTGACATGTTGACTCTTTGTCCATGAGTGAGGAAGTTAATTACACGTTTCTCTGAAGTCGGAGTGGGTTTCGCCTGATGGCGAGGGACACTGGTAATGGAAAGCTAATATATACGTAAAATCCAGTCTAGTGCTACAAGAAGTAGTGCGTGGACTTCGCTTCAGTTCATAGAAAGCGAGCGCCAAAAAAATTAATAATAATAATAATAATAATAATAATAATAATAATAATAATAATAATAACCACGATATGCCAGAGCTCGTCAGCTCATCTTTAAAATTTGTTTCAAAGAGTTTAACGACAAGAAATTCGACTTCATTGCACCGGGTTTTATCCCGTTATGGCTCGGTCTTTTTCCACCGAATGTCAGACGGGTCTGTGTGTCCAATTCTTAACCCTTTGAAAATAAAGTTCTTTCGTTCGTTCGTTCGTCCCACAAGGCAGCTTGCTGGATGCATCGCACAAAGCACAACCTTCGTAGTTCCAGCGACGACCCCCGGGAGTTTCCAAGAAAATTGCAACATGAACTGAGTGACGGTGTCCGGAATCGAACCCACAACCTTCAGGTCGCGAGGTAGGCGGTCTACCCACTTCTCCAATGAGTCTCCTGTTGTAAGTGTGTTTACAATGTTGCATTTCTCTTTGATAAGAGAATGTGTGTGTGTGTGTGTGTTTTTTTTTTTTTTTTGAAGACAGCGTAAGAGAGGGAGACTCAGACAGACAGACAGACAGACAGACAGACAGACAGATTAAATCTAGGGTCTCCCATGTAAGCCAGCATTGATCTAACGCCTCGGCCACACGCCTGTCAGTACCGCGCAAACTGATATAATAATATCGGAAGTCGCTTTTGATTGGCTGTATATAACGTTACGGTTACTCCGTCTCGAGCTGCCGACAACACTTCACTTTGATGTCTAGCCAATCATCTCATTTCTACTTACGTTCCATATCTTCTTTGGCAGAAAATCAACACCCGGGAATTTGTGTTACGTTTTGTTTTCCTGACCTCAAGGTTACCATGACAACTGATTGTATGCGGTTTAAATATATATCTCGCTTGTTTGTGTTATCTTTGTACTAGAGAATTGTTGCCTGGGAAGTCAACACGACCTTGTGTCGAACTCTTTAGCTGAACTGTACGTCTAGAAAAACATCTAGCTAATTAGAGAGAAACACAAATCACAGATATGTACGGTAACAGTTACAGCGAAGACACGTAATAATTACAAGGCATTATTAACTAGTCGTTCTGTAATATTTTAGAAAGAAGCAGTCATCGTTTTTTGGCCACGTGATAAGAAGACAAAA
This sequence comes from Cepaea nemoralis, assembly GCA_014155875.1. Lineage (NCBI taxonomy): Eukaryota > Metazoa > Mollusca > Gastropoda > Stylommatophora > Helicidae > Cepaea > Cepaea nemoralis. The sequence continues at coordinate 347,856 of JACEFZ010003235.1, forward strand.
ACTGGAACATGTTGTGACATTCTGAAAGATTTGCAGAAAGAGAAATAGAGGAAGACAGCGTGAGAAGATTGAGTCTTGTGTCATGGCATGGATTTGAGTTAACACACGAAATGATCCACGACGTCGGAGATCGTAATTTGTGAATAAGCGTGATCGCCCAAACCAACGAATCTTCTCCTACAATTTCTTTTTTTCGTGTTTACACCGACAGACGAGATCTTGTGGTGTAGTCAGCGGTTTTCTTGGAGATCGTTATAGTTTTTGTTCCGTATAGTTTTGAATGCAGTGCCGTCCCACTAGGCCAGTGGTTCTCAACCAGTGAGGAATTAACCCGGGGGGAGGGAGGGGTGGGGGGGGGGGGGGGGGGGGGGGTTAGGGTTTCCAGGGGGGATTAAGATTATTTCAAGATCGCGTTAATACAAAGACCGATTACTTGATATTGTTTTTCCCTTCATACTGAACGGTTCTGTACGTCTCACCCTTCTAAAATTCAATTTATTAAGTAAGTAAACCCACAAATCATGTTTTATGTGGATGTCTAGACTTTTTTTAGTATGTGCTATTAAATTTAGCTTCCATTGCTACGTATACTGTGTAGGGGCGGGAGTGGGATTTTTAGGTAGGAAATACGAAAAGGGGGGGAGGGGGAAATGACGTTCTGAAAATATGGTGAAGGGGGGTACGGGCCAAATTTTTAGGTCGGAAATACGAAGGAAGGGGGGATGATGTTCTGAAAATATGGTAAATGGGGGAACGGGCCAAAAAAGGTTGAGAAACACTGCACTAGGCCCACACTCCTTTCTCAGATGGCTGTACTGGGGTAAATCCTGGAGAATATGCTCTGCCATCTGATCGCTCTGCCCGAGTTAACATCGAGGTGTGTGACTCAGAGAAATCCTGTACATATGATTGTCCAGTCTTGTATGCCCTGTCCGAAGTCTTACAAGGATGACCAGTCCTTTCCAGCCAAGAGAATGATAAACCCAGTTGTTCTGATTCTAGTCTTTTGTTTTGATTCTGTTCTTTTGTTCTGATTCTGTTCTTTTGTTCTTCACGCTGTAATTGCTATCCGTTTGGGGAGGGCGTGGTCTGGGGCATACAATGTTTGCTTGAGACTCTGGGGTTATTGGGTTTGAATACGGCTGGGAATTTTTATAAGAACCTTTGGTTTACAATACCACACGCACCATGATCTCTTGCGTAGTGAGATCAATTGTCTAGACTTCTTTGATGAGGGCGAATCACAAGAGTCACGTGTAGGAGGGGGGGGGGGCAATTATAAATCTCAAATAGTAGGTCGCGAGACCGCCGTTCAGTCAAAATTGTACAGATAGAAAACATACCCACGGGTAGATAGAATCCGTTACTCTGGGTGGAATCCGGTTCATTGCATGGAAACCATTATGTTGAATTCGCATTACCTTGAATGTAATCATTAACTTCGATAGAGCTGTCTAGATGTAATGCATTACATTAGATAGACCTATCTAGATGTCATCCATTACCTTAGATAGATCTGTCTAGATGTAACCCAGGACCTTAGATAGATCTTTCTAGATGCAATCCACTACCTTTAATGTAATTCACTATCTTAAATAGATATGTCTAGATGTAATCCATTATTTTAGATAGATATGTCTCCATTATCTAAGACAGATTTGTCAGGATGTAATCCATGACCTTAGACAGATCTGTCTAGATAGAACCCATTACTTTAGATAGATCTGTCTAGATGTAATCGACTACCTTCAATGTAATTCATTACCTTAGACAGTTCTGTCTAGATGTAATCCACTATTTTAGATATAGCTGTCTAGATATAACTCAGTACCTTAGATGCATCTGTCCAGATGTAATCAATTACTTTAGATAAATCTGTTTAGATGTAATCCATTACCTAAGATAGATCTGCCCAGACCTAATACATTACCTTAGATATATCTGCCCAGATGTAATACACTACTTTAGATAGATCTGCCCAGTCTGCCCAGAAGTAATATAGGGAGGCCCCACTATACATCGCTTCGGTTTACGTCGTTTCACTATAACGTAGTTGTCACAATGGGACATAACTTCACTTTACGTCGCTACATTCCGCCATAATGTTGTCACCTGTGTTGCTAAGCTGCGTTAACGTAATTTTACATTTTGTGCAGTGGTATTTCCAGGATTTTATCGTAGCATCACCCATAATTATTAGTTAAAAGCGCACAGTAAGTGCTGATAATATGTTTGGTTGTAGAGAACCAGAAAAAGTGTTACTCTTGAGGTGAAGTTAGATGTGTTACGTCGTTTTAAGGCTGGCGATCGGGCTGATGATGTCGGTAAAGTTCGTAGTTTAACTCCAACCACGGTTAGGATAATTCGTGCAGGTGCTGACAAAATCAAAAAAGGGTGCTAAAAACAATACCCCTTTGAATGCTTCCAAGATCACTCGTATCAGAAGTACTCTTATGGAGAACATGGAAGCAATATTGGCCGTCTGGATTGAAGACCAGAACCAACGGAATATGCCTGTGAGCAAGATGGCCTTCCAAGAGAAAGCAAAGTTTCTCTATAAAGATCTAACTAAGAAAGCGGGTGAGAGCAGTACTAGTGGTGTTGATGATAGTTTTGGAGCCAGTCGTGGTTTCAACACCTCTACGTCCCAATAACTCTACCGCTCACCCTCCAACTCACCTCTATTTAGCCAATAAATATCAACAACCATCAAAATAAACATAGCATGATACACTGTATTTCATTTAATTATGAGGGCGAGTCAATAAGTAAGTCACACAGTTCTGTGGGAAGGCAGGTAAATGTAGCTGGTGTTTTCTACAGGTGTCATTAGGTGACAGCAACATCAAACTTTATATTTCGGTTCGTCGGGTGGCGCTAGGTGTCTCATGCCCATGCGCAGCGCATAAACCGAATGGCGACTGTACTTACGGAGTGTACAACCGAAGAGCAACGTGCTGGTATTTTTTTTTTTTTTTTGGTGAACAAATGGATTGCCTGCAAAGGACATTCATAAGGAAATGTTTCCTGTTTATGCTGACAAATGTTTGTCCCGTAAAGCTGGGTAGAAAATTTTTCTCTAGGACGCTCTAAAATTGTTGATAAAATCGGATGTAGTCGTAATGTTGAGATTGCAACAGAAGCATCCGTGCAGCGGGTGGAGGAGATTATTAGAGGTGACAGGCGAGCAACTATAGACTCTGTAGCATCAGCAATAGGGTGCTCACATTGTTCAGCATACAGCATAATACATGATCGATTGACATTTAAGAACGTGTGCTCAAGGTGGGTACCCAGACAATTGAAGGAGGAACACAAAATGAACCGATTTGGCATGTCCTTGCATCATCTCGGTGGATACGAAGATGAAGGAGAAGACATGCTGAACAGGATTGTTACTGGGGACGAATCACGGGTGCATCACTACCAGCCAGAATCAAAGCGTGCTTCAATGCAATGGAAACATCCTTCTTCGTCTTGTGTCCAAAAATTCTATGTTACGCCATCAGCACATATGCTGACAGTATTCTGGGATTGACAAGGAGTGCTTTTAACAAATTTCAAGAAGAAAAGTAACAATGTGAATTCTGAATCGTACTGTGAAGTTCTCTCGAAGCTTCGTGATACAATTCGAAGAAAACGTCCAGGACTGGTGACTAGAGGAGTGTTACTTCTTCATGACAATGCCAGACCACACACGGCTCGATTAACTCAGGAGAAAATTAACCAACTAAGGTGGGAAGTTCTGGAACATCCACTTTACAGCTCCGACTTAGCCCCTGGCGATTTCCACCTTTTTTGGCCTATTGAAAACCACCTTGGCGGGAGACATTTCGCGAATGACGAAGAAGTTGAATGTGAAGTTAAAACGTGGTTTAGAAAACAAAGCACGCAGATACAGCAGGTTTGGGAGGACTGATAAAACGATTGGATAATTGCATCAATGTTGGTGGAAATTATGTTGCGAAATAAAGGGACAATGTAAGTATGTATAAAAATAAACTGGTTTCAAGTTGTTATCATACTTAGTTATTTTTCAACAGCCGTCTATGACTTACTTATTGACTTGCCCTCGCATATGGGAAGTAATGTTTCGCTATACGTCGTTTCACTTAAAGTCGCGTTTTCCAAGAACGCAACCCCGACGTTAACTTGGGCCTTCCAGTACATTACCTTAGATAGATCTGCTCAGATGTAATACATTACCCTAGGTAGATATTTCCAGAGGTGACACATTTTTACATAAATGCACGCAGACACTGACGTCCGAGGTGCATAACCAGGTGTGACGCTATGTCCTCGGAAGAAGAAGATGGGGGAGGTAGCAGAAGAAGAAGACAAAGGAAGACAAGAAGGAGAAAAGGAGGAGGAGAAAAAGAAGAAGAAACTATGTTTACTATGATGTGTCAATCGCAGCTGAAATGGGCCGTCCGTGGTGCCCGCATACCAAATAAATAACTACCAAAGAAATTTACTACAACGAACTTGAGTAGTCAAAGGCAGCTAGATATGGGCCGAAACAGTACAGAAAACACTCCCAATAATTTTTGGGACAACATTGTTGCTGATCGCCATACCAGGCGTAGTCACATCGCTACCGAAACGGATCTCTGAAGCAGTTGCAAACAGAAGAGACATGGTGTGCAATAGGGATCTTCGAAGTCAGATTACTCGATCGGCACTCAGTATCAGGCGGGCAGACACGCAAGTATACCTGCCTAAACTGTACACGCACCAATCTAATTCACCCACACACCACACACACACATACTTAATGATCACACCGACCCACCCACCCACATTATACTCACAGACAGACAGACAGACCGACCGGCCCGACCCGGCCCTGCCGACCCGACCGCCCGCCCCGCCCCGCCCCGACCCGACCGACCGACAGACAGACAGACACGCATACAGACACTCATAGACAGACAGACAGACACGCATACACATACACACACACCCAAGTTGCGTGTCTACAGGTAGTAATACGCGCATACACACACACACATACACACACACACACACACACACACACACACACACACACACACACACACACACACACACTTCAACCGAAAAAAAAATACCGAAAAAAAACAACACACAAAAAAAAAACAGATAGAAAGCTACACGCAATAGGCGATAATTTCGCAAAATAAAAACAGCACAGGACGAAAATGGTTTGCTAATTATTTTAAAATGACATTATTCTAATAGGGTACTCCATTAGCGAACTATCGGCATTAAAAATCAATTGAAATCTTCAGAGACTCCATGTCCCCTAAAAACACAGTAAAAAGTTCTCTCTCTCTCTCTCTCTCTCTCTCTCTCTCTCTCTCTCTCTCTCTCTCTCTCTCCCTCTCTCTCTCTCTCTCTCTCTCTCTCTCTCTCTCTCTTGCAATCTCTCCTCTTATCAATTTGTTGGCAACTTTAAATTCTACAGGTGAAGACAGGTGAGTATTTAAACAAGTGTGAAGGTATGCTTAAATATTGTAAGCATGCAAACTAACGCCCGGTTCAAGGTTCAGGTTTGTGCAGACAAAACACTGAAATAATACAGACTGACTAAACTACTAGTAGTCAGAAGGAGCAAACAAAACATAATGGATAAAAGAAACAACTGAAAATATTAAAACAGACAGATCAAGAGACAGGGAGCCAGACAGACATACAGAAATAGACCAACAGAAAAACAAAAGAGTAACGGGGAATACAGCTATCTCAAATTATATAAGGAGGCAAGGTATAACATACCTATGGTAGCGCGCAAAACAGACAAAATAGCAAAGACAGACAGACAGACAGACAGACAGACAGACAGACAGACAGACAGACAGACAGACAGACAGACAGACAGACAGACAGATTAAAAGAAAGAAAGAAAGAAAGAAAGAAAGAAAGAAAGAAAGAAAGACAGACAGAAAGAAAGACAGAAAGAAAGAAAGAAAGAAAGAAAGAAAGAAAGAAAGAAAGAAAGAAAGAAAGAAAGAAGGAAGAAACTAATCTGTTTGATAGTCTTGAACTAGCAACTAGCCCAAGAAGAACAGCGGAACTGCTTAAGGGAGACAACAAGCAAACGGGAGGGACTGTTTAGCTGTAGTACACGTACAGAGGATTAGCCGTAGCGATGACTACAACGACAACTTAGATGATGATGATGATGATGATGATGATGAGGATGATGATAATGGTAATGATGAGGAGGAGAATGATGATAAGAAGGAGGATAATGATGGTGTTGTGGATGAGCATGGTTTTGACGATAACAATGAGGCGATAATAATGAAGATGATGATGATGATGAATACGAAAAGCTATTTGAGATGATGATGATGACGACGATATTTATACTAATGATTACAATAAGATGATATTGCTGGGGGAAATTCATCATCATCATGTGCCATGCCGATAATCGTGGGCGGTCATGTTTCACCATCTCACTCGATCACCAGAGTCGTGGATCAGCTTAATGTTCCATGCCACTTGGCCAAGCCAACCAGGTATTAACTTCTCTGCCTTCCTCTTGTTCTCTTCCCTTCGATCTTGCCAGTTGTCACCACGTTCTAAAATTTATGATGATGACATTGATAAACATGATTACAATAAGTTGATATTGATGGGAGAAAATTACGTCGACAAAAAAATGTGACAAAACGTATACCGATAACAACCGTTGCGACGCAAGGTTGTTGTTGTTGTTGTTGTTGTTGTTGTTGTTGTTGTTGTTGTTGTTGTTGTTGTTGTTGTTGTTGTTAATGAAGATGATAATCATAATCGTGTTGAAGATGATGATGCTGACGATAATGATGATGTTAATGATGACTATGGTAATGATAGTGGTCACCGTGTCCTGAAAACTAACGATAACGAAGACAATGCTGTTGTTGATGCTGATGATGATAATCATGATCTTGTTGTTGGTGTTGTTTTAATGATGATGACAATCATGATGTTAATGATGATGATGATGGTTACATCGACCACAAAACCGACAATAATGAGAACAACGCTATTGCTGATACTGATAATGATAATGACAATGATGTTGATGATGATGATGATGATGATGGTGGTGGTGGTGTTAGTGGTGGTGGTGGTGGTGGTAGTGGTGATGATGATGATGATGATGGTGGTAGTGGTGATGATGATGATGATGATGATGATGATGATGATGGATGATGATGATGATGATGATGATGATGATGATGATGATGATGATGATGATGATGATGATGATGATGATGATGATGATCAAAGCACCCACAAACCCAACAATAATATCCCTCTCCCGCACTACCACCCGTCTGTGGTCAGTCCCCCAGAGCCGGCTAATACAGCTCAAACTACATCAGACGCCAGGCCGTCGCCACCTGGGCTCATCAGCTGCTGACAGACACCCCTCCCGCCACGGAGACAAATAGTCATCCTGCCGGCATACATCAAGGCGACACGTCGATCCCACCAACATGACAGCAGACGTGACCTATACCGCTGAAACCAGTGACAAAGATGTATAACCAGTAGTTGTTTCTACACTTGAAGATACTTTTCACCTAAAGATTCTATTTCCAAGCATCAATTTCCAGGAGACTTCGATCGATAAAATGAGACCGACATTTTCCTGACTTAAACTGCCAGCTCTCGACAACTTCAGAAAACAAATGTGCAACGCTTCATTTTGAATATACTAGCTGTATCATCATCATATGCTAAGCCGATAGGCGTTGCTAGTCATGTTTCGCAATCTCTTATGATTACCATAGTCGTGTATCAGCTCTGTGTTCTTGTCTCGACCATACCATGTGTCCAAGCTACCCAGATATTTACTCCCCTTTGTTCTTATCCCCTCAATCTTGCCAGTTGTCACCAAGTTCTCTAGTTTATTTCTTGTCTTAAACTAGCTACAACAGACTAAAATAAAGTAAAAGTTATTTCAAACATGAATCAACACTTGCTTTGGTTTTCCGACAACGGACGGGCTCGCCCCCTCCAAACATTCGGTCAGATGGGATACCTCTAATGATCGGAAGCCTTCTGTCGACCTTGCTCCGCGGCGGAGTTTTTACCAGACAAAAAACATACCAAAACAACTAACATTCTAGGGATGCATTCTGGACTATTTGCGTAGGCAAAAAAACTGATCTGCGCTAATCTGTAGCTTCAAGAACAAACAGAAAAGACACCGAATGGCATGTCTTCTATAGCACAACAAGAATAACATAAGATTTAGTCATCTGCATAGTTCACCAGACCACACTTTGGCCTTTCGCAAACATTTCTACCCGCCCTGGTCTCCTCCCGAGCCGACCTGCTTTCCTGCCAGATACAGCCCTGTCATAACAAAGCGTGCATACATACAAATAGGAACGTGCAGAGTGGCTTTGGAGCAACAACATACCTGAGTCCTATCTACACCCGATTCACACCCTCACCGCAGTAAGCTAAGCTTGTGAAGGGAGCTGTAACTCTACACCCAGAGGAATGTGCTAAGTGAGTGAAACAACGAAACTAAATGACACAGATTGCCATTTGCATAAAACGTCTCAAATATGCGCCCTGGCACAAGTTCCTACAGAAGGCTTTATACTTAGCTATGGAAATGCATGAATTTACCCCCAGATTAAGTGTGAGAAGCACGGCAAAAACAGGCATCATCGGCTAGATCTGAAAGCAATAAATTGCTGACACCTAACACGATCCCAGACACAAAAGACTACCAAATTATACGGCTTGCTGTTATACAATGTTTGAACCGGGTACATAAAGACTGGTATTACATGTCTAAAATATCCGTTTTTAGCGGCTTCTGGAAAGCTTTGCATTCTGTCTGGATAAGTGACATTTCCTGAGCTCCTTTTGTGGCTAGGACATCATCATACACTGAACTATTTCCGCGAACGAGCATTTTTAAATTTAATTCACATGATGCCAAGCAATGCAATATCTTCCCTCTGAAAAACAAAGTATCGCCAGGCATCTTCCACCTAATGTCGCTATTTTCTAGAGGTATTTGAATTCAGTTGGTTAAGCATGTAGTCTTCTATTGTTATAAAACATGTTAGTTTTTTTATTTTTCTTTGACACTGTTTTTCTTTTGGTGATGTTCAAGGCAAGGTTTTTTGCATTCTTTATTACATGCAAATTTGTTATATTACACATAACATATTTGTGTTCAGAAATATTACAATAAGTCGGTCAGCCAGCCAGCCAGCCAGCCAGCCAGCCAGCCAGCCAGCCAGTCAGCCAGCCAGTCAGCCGGACAGTTATCTGTTGGGGTATCATCCTCGCACTCCAGGCAATTCAACTGGTGACAACATACCCCCCCCCCCCCCACCCCACCTTTAATTCTGCCTATATATATATATATATATATATATATCCCTCTCGTGTCTGGCCGTGCCAATTCTTACTTCCAAGTCTCGCATTTTGGACAACGAAGTGGGTTCACCTGCGTCAAAGTCCTCCGCTCTCAACAGCTTTCTAAGGACGTTAATAACATCCATACGATCCATGGACTGGCCATCTGCAGGGGGTGCAGAGCCAGCAAGTTTACTGCTCTTTCATTTCCCTACACTCCCGCAGGTCCTAGAACGAAGATGAAGGTGTCTCTACGAACAACAGTCCTCCACAAAGATTCAATCCACTGTCTGCGTAAAGAACCCACCTATACATTCCGGATTAGTGTTTTCATCATGATGGAGTAAATGATCACAGTGGTTATAATCGCCTGGATGATGACATTTAGAAATGGTGTCAACATTTTATGATGGTCGATGCTTTCTCGCTTTGGAAGAACGGGGGACAAAATATGAATTACTTAACAGAACAAACATAAAGCACATAAGGTGACGGCTACTAATGTTCACTTTCAGAAATTCGAATTTGGCACACTTCTGTTTTCACACACGTCTCAGGTCAACCGGACGATATGAATACAACAGGGCCTGGGAATTCCACACAAAAATGCGCCTCCATTATTTCAACAGTTTTTCGTGTGCACTCACTCAAAAGTGATGCGATTAGAAATGGTGAACTAGAAACTCTAAAATGAAATTACTTCAGTTCACTGGTGGTTCAAACCACAGGAAAATGGCCGGCTTGAAATTTGCTGCCGTTAATGAATTCAAACAGGTCAGTTTGGAGAAGGTGACAGTTGACAGCACATGCAGTGGTATGAAGCCGTTGTCGGCAAGGCCTGCTATAATTTATGAAATCCAGGGTGGCGGGGTAAAGATCATAATCACCATGTGCCATGTCAACTGGCGTTGTCAACTGGCGCAGGCGATCATGCATCTCCACATATTACGGAGGTGTTACGAAAGGGTTTCGCATTTCTCTATCCCGCATACTGCGTTCCAAAAACAGCTGGGGAGATTTGGAAGCAGACCGTCTTGCGCTGGTTTCATACTGGTATGAGTGCTGAGAAAGCAATGGCAAACTATTGACCCTAAACATATCAAGAAATCGCAAAAAATCAAAAATGCTGGGGTTGACTGTGTCCTTTAAAGGATATGCAACTAATTTTATTTTTTTTATATACGAGGGGCGTTCAGAAGGTAATGCACCAAATCGTTTTTCTCAGCTAATAATGAAGATAGAAGCATGACATTCACATGTGTCGATTGTGTACACCAAATTGCAACCCAACCGGCCAAATAATATGGCTCCTCTAAACTGTTGAAATAGAGCGTGTTAGCAAATTGCGTTATAAGCAGCGAAGTGTGGCAGAATTTCTCGTTGCAGAGAAAGAAACTGCTGTGAACATTCACTAGCGTATATATGACGTGTATGGAAGTTTTGCAGTTGACAGGAGTACAGTGATTCGCTGGGTTCAGAGAATTAAAGAATCAAGAAGTGACGATATGGAGCTGCTTGATCGGTCGCGCTTCAGGACGTTCTGCTACAGCCACCAACGGGGGCAGACATATTTAAATGCGCTGAGGGCACTGTTCTTACTGACAGGCGAATCAATACTCGACAATTGAGCTGTCAGTCAGCAATGGTAGTGCAAATGCAGTTACCAAAACTCGGATTTTCTCAGACGGGTGACGAAACCTGGGCACATCATTTTGAACCTGAGATAAAAAGGCAGTCAATGGAGTGGTATCATCCGCAATCACCATGAAGAAAGAAAATTAAGGCAACTCCTTCAGCTGGAAGGGTCGTGTCACTGTCTTTTGGGACTGTGACGAATCGCGTTTATCTGTCTTGGGTCGTAAAGATTCCGCACTATTTTGGCGCGTCATCGGGGGACTTTCCCAGCTATAAATAGACTGAGGGAAGCCGATAGAGGAATTACCATCTAGAATCTTCTCGGAGCACCTGAATTTGAGTGACCCGTGAGGTTGGGTATAGCACTAGATTCTCGTGCAGAGAGATCTAGAAATCCTAGGCGGGGAATGACTGTTTCCCGAGAAAGTGTCTTTTCCCAAGAAGCACTAGCTCCTCGTGCGCATGGAGTTGGCACGAGTGGGGAAATTGGCTAAACCATTCATTCACTTCAATTTTGCTCGGAGAGAGCCCTGTGTGAGCCATTTTGTGTTGCGTCTCACCTCAACCATGATTCGGCTGACTGTTACGGAAAGGAGGCTGAGGAGCCCTTGAACAGTTCTGCAAGCTGACTGGAATCTGGTTCTGGACATTCAGGTACTTATTTGTTTAAATCATTTAACTTTGGAAGTGTGTACAAACCGCCATTGTTCTAACCTCATTACCTATGCGGATGTCCTTGCATACTAATTAGCAAACCAATCGATAACGCTGCTGACGGCTAATCGTGTGTTTTGTTTACCAACGTGTGTTCGCGAAGCAGCTGTTGGGAAAGCAGGAATGCGATGTGGGTTTAAATTATATTTACCATATATCGCAAATCGTTGCATATATTAGGTTGCTGTGTTAGAATAAAACATAGTTATTTGTGCCTGATAGAAACCTAGATTTATGTCAGTCAGTTGCTGAAGCCAGGAGAATGGTTAGAAAACCAAGTAAGTTGGTAGGTGGAGATTCAGACCAAAACTGTGCTTAGTTACTAAGTAAAGAAAGAACTTAGTTCTGTGCCACCAGGAATGATGTAACTATTGTGTAGTATCTTAATAGTGAATTCATTGTGTGGAACACGGGATTTCTGTGTGAAGGTACGTCTGCATTGGTGAATATATATATATATATATATATATATATATATATATATATATATATATATATATATATATATATATATATATATTTATTTATTTATTTATATTTATATTTTTATATATATATATATATATATATATATATATATATATATATATATATATATATATATATATATATGATGTGGCATTGTGTATATATATTAGGTCATGGCGTGTGATACTACCTGGAGTAATTCCGAACGCCGAATAGGTCGACGCGTGATAACAATGCGTGCCGTCGCGATATAAATATGCGTTCTGAATTCTTGTCTGAGCTATCCTGTTTTTTTTTTTCATACTGGCGCTCGTGGGAGTGAATGCTAAGGTGCTGGAAGTATGGAAGGATGCAAGGAGGCTGTGTGAGACAGGGGACATATACGATATGGGGGAATGTGAAAAAGCAAGTTATGAAAGTATCGGTTGCCAGACCAGGCCAACGATGAAGTTCGGTCCAGCCAAGGCTAAACCACTTGAGAGGGCGGAACTGGAACATCACCCTTGGAACATGTGGGGAACATGTATTCTCAAGAAGGCTTCTTGACTCTAAGGCAGAGTCTGATAAGAAGAGTTTGCTAGAGCGTGGGCAGGTGGTCCCACCAGCAAACAGGCTTGTGTACATATTGGATATGATCATGTACTATTCCTATATCCCGAGGGATGGGATATTGATCAAGATTATGTTTATTAATGAACATTGATGATGTAAGGAACGAGTCCAGGGACTCTTTACCTTAGGGTTTAGTTCGATTAAATTAGAACTATGATAACAGCCTGGTAGATGATTAGGGATAGATGAGACCTACGATCAGACTCGTCATTCTGATTTCCTGCTCTGTTTGACGGGCTGTTCTGTGAGGCCAGCTGACATTACTAAACCCATGCTTTACTACTCTCCATATAGAGATAATGCTTTGGTTATATGCATAACTAAGTAGCATGACTGAGGGTTGAGTAGTTATTGGTAGGATGCAAGTGGACTAATGTTTGGGCCAGTATACTCTCACCGGTCGCTCTTCCTTTGCAGGAGTTTGCCTGTTGAGGAACCAGTCAACTATATTTGTCGTTGGCGGGAAACCACTTCGTGTGACACAGCGAAGGGTTCAATTCTTTACTTATCACGTCAGACTCAACCACACCATGTACCCAGTGTGATTCATCATGCGTGAAGGTTTGCATCAAGTAATACAGGTGCCCTGAAGATGGTTTGTGATGTTTTTCTGCATTAGAAGATACTCTATTTCAGCCAGGGACAGTTCAGCAATTTGAGCAATCATGCTTGAAGAAAGGAAACACCTGACCGTATAGTATTACGGTGGTTCCGCCTAAACGCGGAAAAACGAAATTTAGACACTTGAATGGTTCTTATGACAGCTATAGTGGCAGGTCTTGAGAAGAACTACACCAGCTATGAACTTGTGACAAGTGTTACCAGGTGGAAGGGACAATAGATTATAGTCCAACCTGAATTGTTTCCTTGAAAGTAGATGTCTGATTCTAATATTGTACTGAACGAGTACGAAGACTTGGAACTGTGTTCGTGTAGGACTCAGTGACATATCAGTGGCCTTATCTGATTCTTCAAGCAGTGGTACTGTGATAGGAGTATAGGACCATTGACTTGGTTATTGACATATTCTTCAAGCAGTGTTACTGTGCTATGATTGTGGGACCATTAGATTGGTCAGGGACTGATTCTATAACCAGTGTTACTGTGAGAGGAGTATAGGACCATTGACTTGGTTAATGACATATTCATCAAGCAGTGTTACTGTGCTATGATTGCGGGACCATTCGATTGGTCAGTGATTACTTAGGTTCATCGAAGTCACGAATACTTGGAGTCAAATCCAGGAGGATTGTCTCCCAGCCAGTGTTGAACGAGAACTGTGTATTAACCGTGACTCAGTGGGAGTGATAAAGATGCAGTTGGTCCAGTTGATTGAGGTTCAGCAGTGACTCTATTGTTGTGGATCCACGCTCTGGGGACGGAGTGGTCTCCAAGGTTCTAGTCATCTCACTGGAAGGAAGCCGGGTGAGTGGCGGACCGACTGGACGGGACATCTGCATCCAATCTACTTCTCAACTCGATGATGACACCCATATCTCTGATTCTGTCTCTACTCTATCCGCTATTGGTGTAAATAGATTATTCTATCAGGATGTTCATTTCAGTTCTATATTCTCAAGGGTAGAATAAACTTTATGCACGTTGACTTGCTCTTTGTATAATGATTGAGTGTGGTCTCGGACGATGCCTAAGTGTTCATTGTTCCACAGGAGTAGGTAGTTAGTGGGGGTCTAGAATCTGGAGGGGCTTGTAGACATAATTAACTAATAGGAGATCAACCACAGAGTAAACATGTGTATCTACCTGTCCAACCCCTGGGGCTAGAATACACGGGAGTGCCAGAGTAACCTCGGGGGTGGTTCACTCTCACTACCCAAGGCGATCTTGTTACAGGGACATTGAAGGTGTGGTTCTTGTGTCCTCGAAGTCTCACAAATTACCACGGACTGCAACAGAAAGCAATTTCTTCTGAATTGTTGGAGATTTTCAACGCTGATGGAGAGAACCTTTTGACTAAGATCTTTACAGGTGACGAAACCTGGGCACATCATTTTGAACCTGAGACAAAAAGGCAGTCAATGGAGTGGTATCCTTCGCAATCACCATGAAGAAAGAAATTCAAGACAACTCCTTCAGCTGGGAGGGTCGTGTCACTATCTTTTGGGACATTGAAGGTATGATTCTTGTGGATGCTATGCCAAGAGGAGAAACAATAAATTCGCAAGCTTACATTAAAACATTGAAAAAAACTCAATGTTTTCGCAGAGTTCAGCCGCACAAGAATCCAGTAGACCTGCTTTTCCTTCACGACAATGTGCGCCCAGACGGACGGACGGACGGACGGACAGACGGACGGACAGGCAGACAGGCAGTCAGGCAGGTAGGCAGACAGGCAGGCAGACAGGCAGGCAGGCAGGCAGGCAGACAGGCAGGCAGACATGCAGGCAGGCAGGCAGTCAGGCAAGCAGACAGGCAGGCAGGCAGGCAGACATGCAGGCAGACATGCAGGCAGGCAAGCAGACAGGCAGGCAGACATGCAGACATGCAGGCAGTCAGGCAAGCAGACAGGCAGGCAGGCAGACAGGCAGGCAGACATGCAGGCAGGCAGGCAGTCAGGCAAGCAGACAGGCAGGCAGGCAGACAGGCAGGCAGACATGCAGGCAGGCAGTCAGGCAGTCAGGCAGGCAGGCAGACAGGCAGACAGACATCACTGATTAGAGAAATTAGACATAGACAGTCTAGAAGTTTTGGGCATGTAATGAGAAGAAATAAACTCAAACACTTAGTGACAACTGACAAAACTGGTTGTGAGAGAGCAAGAAGAAGACACACATAACTACCTGGATGGTTTGGCCAAATGTCACAATCCGAGCAATAACACAAGATCAGAGAATGGTGACGGGGTGAGATCGCGACGCTTATCGGCATGCCACAGGATCTAAATGAACACCCTTTCATCTGCGCAGTTCGTGTGCAGTTCAGAACGCTATTTTACACAATATTTAGAGAATTCCCCTCATTCTAATTGGATTTCGATGAGAACGCAAACAGTTTAAAGATGCCACTGCGACCTTTACAGCGTCATTGCGGTTCAACGCCCACAGAGGATCTGATTTCGGGCCCCTGATCTCGACACGCGTGAACAGATTGCCGCAAAGGACCCTGACCTCACAGAAATGATCGAGTTTTTACAGACCCAACCAGGCTTGTTTATACATCTCCTGTATAGGGCGCCGCAATCTGTGCATGCGAATACACGTGACGTCGCAATTTGTGTGTATTAATACATGTGACGTCCCATTTATTGCGTATGCATACACAGAACTACTAATATAACATACATGTTTGGGCTGTTTGTAATTCAATTATATGAGAAAGAGAGATGAATGCAACAACCCAACCACCAGCATAAACAGCAAAAGAGGTATACCATTATTTAATCCACACAAAAAAAAGACTAGCAAAGTGGGCAAAAATACTTTCAAGAACTACTTAACCCCACACAGAATAACATAGAAAACCTGACTTCTGTGCCTTAAAGCTATGGACAACAAGAACCAAACTTCATTCCTGCAGAAGCCAAATCAGTTATACAGATAAGTCATAAAAACAAAGTACCGGGTCCAGGTGGAATAACCACAGCAGCTATTCAGGCCTGTGGGAAAACATGAGTTAAATGGATGATAAGACTATTTAATAATGCATGGGAAGAAAGAAAAGTCCCAGACGATTGGCAACAGGCAACAATAGTACCAATATAGAAAAATAAAGGCAATATAAGAGTGCGAAACATACAGAGGTATATCTCTCCTGGGCCATATAGGGAAAACGTACGCAAAATTATTGGAACAAAGGGCTAGACCCACAGTTGAACAACAGTTGAACAACAGTTGAACAACAGTTGAACAACAGTTGAACAACAGTTGAACAACAGTTGAACAACAGTTGAACAACAGTTGAACAACAGTTAAGCAAAGTGCAAATTCAATTTCCGGAAAGGTAAAAATTGCACTGATGCACTAATCACACTTAGAAAAATATATGAAAAAAAAACATCGAATATAATAACCAGCAGAATATTGTGTTTGTAGATCAGGGAAAGGCTTTCCATGGAGTAGACAGATACAAATTATGGACCATCCTTGAAGACTATGGGATAGAAGAGCAACTGCTAGAAAACATCATAGCCATGTACCACTCGAGCCGAAGTGCAGTTAGAACACAAGAAGGTACATCTAATACGTTTACAGCCAACACAATAGTGAGACAGGGATGTGCGCTCTCTCCTCTGCTATTTCTGTCTGGTAAGAATGAGGCAGCGAGGTGTGACGAGGGGATCTGGCCGACGATCGACGCTCAGAGGAAAGGCGAAACGGACATATAATCAGATTGCTACTGGAACTATTAGTGTTGGAACTCTTCGCTGGCTGCTGAGGATGGAGACGGAGCGCTTATGGGAATGTCCCGAATGCTGTGATGTCGGTTCCTACATCAATCAATCAATCAATCAATCTTCTGCTATTTAAAATCTACATGGACAGAATATCCAAAGAAGCAAGCCTTGACTGAACAGATTCAGAAAATTTAGAACTCTTTACTTCAGATGAAACAACTGATCCACATGAAATAAATGCATTTTTATTTGCAGACTATCAGTGCCTGTTTTATAGCGACGAGGGCAAACTGCAAAATCATATTAATAATCTGAGTTCAACATGCAGCAGATACAAAATGAGTATAAACACAGCCAAACCGAAGTAATGCAAGTTAGCAGATCTCCTGGTCCACTAAGAATACAGATAGCACATCTCTGAAACAAGTTAAAGAATTCAAATATATTGAAAGTATGATCATAGACGTTTGACACATATCTGCGACCGATTAGGCAGCAGACCGTGTTGCTCTGGGTTTTAACGTGATGGTATGAGAGCCGGTCGTTCAGAAAGCAATGGTAAACTATACTGAACGTAAACTTGTCAAGACATCAACAACAGCAGTGTACACATCAACTATCATCCATACTGATACATCCAAATATACCCATGTCTGCAAAACGACAGATAATAAACAGCATATTCATACCAACCATATGCTACCAATCTCAATCTTGGACATTATTCAAATCACACTTTCGCAAAATCAACACCTGTAAGATGAGGTGCCTGGGGAGAGCTGCCAACTTAACAATCCGAGGCCGAGTAAGAAATGTTATCAGACAGACTGTGGGATCAACACCTTGTGCCACATTTATTGAAAGACAGAAGGTCAAATGGTTTGGCCATGTCGTTAGAATGCAACACCAACAACTACCATCACTGGCCCTACATTAAAGATCATCTGCGACGAGAGCAAGAGGACACCCGAGAAGAAAATTGATAGACGACATCAAAGACATTGTACAACCACACGGAATGACACTATCCAGTACCCCGCATCGGGCGCTGGAGCGCAAATTATTCCTCCCCACGACGCTTGTCGGCAGAAGTGGAAGATGATGATGATGATGATGATGATGATGATGATGATGATGATGATGATGATGATGATGATGATGATGATTAATTCAATAGGGGATGTTTATGTTTAACTGTTCGCCACTGCTTTCTGAACGGCCGCGGCTCATAACTTCGAAGTCAACGCAAGTTGGCTTCATGAGTGTGTTTGCATATGTGTGTATTTGTAAGTGGATCTGTGAGTATCAGCTTCTGTGTGTATGAGCACTTGTGTGTGTGTGTGCGTGTGTGTGTGTGTGTGTGAGTGCTTGTGTGTGTGTGTGTGTGTGTGTGTGTTTGTGTGTAAATGAGACCTTATGTGTGTAAATGAGAGCTTATGTGTAAATGAGAGCCTGTGTATGAGTGCTAGTGTGTGTGTGTGTGTGTGTGTGTGTGTGTGTGCGCGCGCGCGTAAATAAGAGCTAGTGTGTATGAGTGCTTGTGTGTGAGTGTGTGTGTGTAAATGAGAGCTTATGTGTGTAAGTGACAGCTTGTGTGTGTGCGTGAGTGCTAGTGTGTGTGTGTGTGTGTGTGTGTGTGTGAATAAGAGCTAGTGTGTGTGAATGTGCACTAGTTCGTGTATGTGTACTTGTGTGTATATGAGTCCTTGTGTGTGTATGAGTGCTTCTGTTTGTATGAGTGCTAGTGTGTAAAGAGTGCTTGTGTGTAAATGAGTGTGTATGTGTGTATAAATGAGTGCTTGTGTGTGTATGTGTCTCTGTGTCCTCCAGTGCTTCCGTGTGTATGAGCAATGCTGTTTGTATGTGTAGGTCTGTGCGTTTGGGTGTTTTTGTGTGTAAGGATGTTTCTGTGTGTATGAGTGTTTATCTGTGTTCCAGCACTTCTGTGTACATGCGTGTCTCTGCGTATGTGTGCGATCGAGTACTTAATGTATGTGTGGGTGAGTGTGTGTGTTCGTAATGTATGTATGGTGCACGCACGTACGCGCGCGCATGCATTCGTGTGCGCGCGTGTGTGTGTGTGTGTTTTCGAGTGCTACTGTGTGTATGAACAGTTTTGTTTGTATGTGTAGGTCTGTTCGCCTGAGTGTTTCTGTGCGTATGATAAATTCTTCCTGTGTTGCACTTCCGTCCCTAATGTATGGGTACGCTAGTAATTCTATATTTGAGTGTCCATGTGCGTAGATATATGTGCGCGCGCATGTGTTTATTCTTATTAGAGTATTAATCGTAAAAGCGCCAAGCTTCTCGCTTATACATTCCTCGGGAGGGCAAACCAGTTATTCTTCAATCATGGTAATTAACTGCCTTCTTGTATATGGCTTGATGTTATAAACTAATGTGGCATATTTATATTAAAACAGATAATCTGTATTAACTATAAATTTTCGTAATTCGGGTTAGATGTACCGGTAATGTTTTAAATGCATCCGGTAAGCGGATGTGCACTGTAGAATAGATTGTGTGCTTCGGTCGGAGTAATGATAATCGGGGCATTTTTGTGTATGGTTGGAGGGGTGGGTGGAGAGTGGGTGGATGGAGAGTGGGGTGGATGGAGAGTGGGGTGGATGGAGAGAAGGGTGGATGGAGATAGGGGTGGATGGAGAAAGGGGGAGATAGAGAGAGGTGTGGCTGGAGAGTGGAGTGAATGGAGAGAGGGGTGGATAGAGAGTGGAGTAGATGGGGAGTGTGGTGGGTGGAGTGGGGTAGAAGGAGAGAGAGAGTATGGTAGATGGAGAGTGTGGGGTACATGGAGAGTGGGGTAGATGGAGATTGGGGTGGATGGAGAGTGGGGTAGAAGGAGAGAGTGAGGTAGATGGAGAGTGTGGGGTACATGGAGAGTGAGGTAGATGGAGAATGTTCCGGATAAAAAGAAAGACATACATACAGTGAGTGAGTAACACGGAAGGTGAAGGTGACATAAAGGATGAGTGTGATGTGAGAATCGGTGACATAAAGAGTGAGTGTGATGTTGAGAGAATGGGTGAATGATGTTGAGAGAATGGGTGAATGATGTTGAGATACTGGGTTACATAAATGCTAAATGTGATGTTGTGAGAATGGGTGACATAAAGGTAAGTGTGATGTTGAGAAAATAAGTGACATAAAGTATGAGTGTTATGTTGAGAGAATGGGTGCCGTAAAGTTAAGTGTGATGTTGTGAGAATTGGTGACATAAAAGTAAGCGTGATGTTGCTAGAACGGGTGACATAAAGGTTAGTATGATGTTGGATGTTGAGAGAATGGATGACATAAATGGTAAGTGTGGTGTTGAGAGAATGGATGACATAAATGGTAAGTGTGGTGTTGAGAGAATGGATGACATAAATGGTAAGTGTGGTGTTGAGAGAATGGATGACATAAATGGTAAGTGTGGTGTTGAGAGAATAAGTGACATAAAGGATGAGTGTGATGTTGAGAGAATGGATGACAAATGTGATGTTGAGAGAATGGATGACATAAATAGTAAGTGTGGTGTTGAGAGAATGGGTGACATACATGGTAAATGTGATGTTGAGAGAATGGATGACATAAATGGTAAATGTGATGTTGAGAGAATGGGTGACATAAATGGTAAATGTGATGTTGAGAGAATGGGTGACATAAATGGTAAATGTGATGTTGAGAGAATGGATGACATAAATTTAAGTATGATGTTGAGAGAATTTATGACATAAATGGTAAATGTGATGTTGAGAGAATGGGTGACACAAAGGTAATTGTGATGTTGAGAGAATGGATGACATAAATGGTAAGTGTGGTGTTGAGAGAATAAGTGACATAAAGGATGAGTGTGATGTTGAGAGAATGGATGACATAAATGTGATGTTGAGAGAATGGATGGCATAAATGGTAAATGTGATGTTGAGAGAATGGGTGACATAAATGGTAAATGTGATGTTGAGAGAATGGGTGACATAAATGGTAAATGTGATGTTGAGAGAATGGATGACATAAATTTAAGTATGATGTTGAGAGAATTTATGACATAAATGGTAAATGTGATGTTGAGAGAATGGGTGACACAAAGGTAATTGTGATGTTGAGAGAATGGATGACATAAATGGTAAGTGTGGTGTTGAGAGAATAAGTGACATAAAGGATGAGTGTGATGTTGAGAGAATGGATGACATAAATGTGATGTTGAGAGAATGGATGGCATAAATGGTAAATGTGATGTTGAGAGAATGGGTGACATAAATGGTAAATGTGATGTTGAGAGAATAGATGACATAAATGGTAAATGTGATGTTGAGAGAATGGGTGACATAAAGGTAAGTGTGATAATGAGAGAAGGGGTGACATAAATGGTAAATGTGATGTTGAGAGAATGGGTGACATAAATGGTAAATGTGATGTTGAGAGAATGGGTGACATAAATGGTAAATGTGATGTTGAGAGAATGGGTGACATAAATGGTAAATGTGATGTTGAGAGAATGGATGACATAAATTTAAGTATGATGTTGAGAGAATTTATGACATAAATGGTAAATGTGATGTTGAGAGAATGGGTGACACAAAGGTAATTGTGATGTTGAGAGAATGGATGACATAAAGATAAGTGTGGTGTTGAGAGAATGGGTAACATAAAGATAAGTACGATGTTGAGAGAATGAGTGACATAAAGGATGAGTGTGATGTTGAGAGAATGGGTGTCGTAAAGCTAAGTGTGATGTTGTGAGAATGGGTGACATAAAGAGTGAGTGTGATGTTGGGAGAATAAGTGACATAAATGATGAGTGTGATGTTGAGAGAATTGGTGACAAACAGGATGAGTTGAGAGAATGGATGGCATAAAGGTATGTGTGATGTTGAGAGAATGGGTGACATAAATGGTAAGTGTGGTGTTGAGAGAATGGGTGACATAAAGGTAAGTGTGATTTTGAGAGAATAAGGTTACAAAGGATGAGTGTGGTATTGAGAGAATGGGTGCCGTAAAGTTAAGCATGATGTTGTGAGAACGGGTGACATAAAGAGTGAGTTGGGAGAATAAGTGGCATAAATGATGAGTGTGATGTTGAGATAATGGGTGACAAACAGGATGAGTTGAGAGAATGGATGACATAAAGGTATGTGTGTGATGTTGAGAGAATGGATGACATAAATGGTAAGTGTGGTGTTGAGAGAACGGGTGAGTGATGTTGGGATACTGGGTGACATAAAGATTAAGTGTGATGTTGAGAGAATGGGTGGCATAAAGGGTGAGTGTGATTTGGAGAGAATGGTTGAGTGATGTTGAGATACTGGGTGACATAAAAAGTGTGATGTTGAGAGAATGGGTGACATAAAGGGTGAGTGTGGTGTTGTGAGAAAGGGTAGTACCGAAGGAGACAGTGACATAAAGAGCAAGAAAACCGCAAGAGTGTGTGAGATACATGATGAGGGTGTTTTGGTGGTGAGAATGACAAATACGGACACATTTAAACGCACACTTACAAACACAGAGACAGATATACATATCATTACAAAGGTTAGACTACAATTTTGTTAACAAACAAATAAAAAGGTGTGTACCTCTGCAGCAGGCAAGGGAAGGGAAGATTGTTTTTCTCGCCTAACTAGAGGATTATGTTAATAGGCAAGTTCATGCACACGCACATACATACAACCAAATACATTAGCACATTCGCGTAAAAGCAGAGGGAGGGGGGAGAGGGAGAGAGAGAGAGAGAGAGAGAGAGAGAGAGAGAGAGAGAGAGAGAGAGAGAGAGAGAGAGAAGAAGCATGCTGGTATAGAGACTAAGGGAGGCGGTTACAAATAGAGAGGCAGTAAAGAGACAGGCAGACAGATAGGGACCGGCGGTCGGACACACAGATATGCTGACCGGGAGGGGGAGGGCAATGAAGAGAGTATCATAGACGGACGGACCGGAGGACTGACAGACGACAGACAGATAACGGACGGGTCGGTCAGCAGACAAACAGATAGAAAGACCGACGGACAGATGACGTACGGGTCAGCCAGCAGACAGACTGATAGACAAATTGACAGAGATAGACGACGAACGGGTCAGCCAACAGACAGACAGATAGACAGACGGACAGACAGATGACGGACTGGTCTGCCAGCAGACAGACAGACGAACAGACAGACGGGCGGGCAGGCGGGCGGGCGGGCGGATAGACAGACAGACAGACAGACAGACAGACAGACAGACAGACAGACAGACAGACAGACAACGGACGGGTCGGGCAGCAGACAAAAAGAGAGACAGATCGACAGACAGAACAACGAGATTGCTACCCAAAACATCAGTGATTATTATACAGGCTAAGCTAATGGTGATTAATACACGCGGAATGACAGCACAAAGAAGGTGTCAATGAAATTAACAGCAATCATGTCTAACGCAGGTGAGCTCCCTGTCGCCGCCGCCTAGAAAAAACAATACAAGGCCCCACACAACACGTCAAGACGGTTGAACAGCATTGAAGTGGTGCCTCGTTCGATGACAAAACACACACGTTGTAAACTCCACACTGGCGGTACCAATAATTGTGTGCCACGCTGTTGTGTGAGTGGTTGGTGATTGTGTGTCTCTCTCTGTGGGAGTGTGAGTGTGTGTGTGTGGGAGGGGAGGAGAGTGTGTGTGCGCGAGAGCGTGTGTGTGTGCACGACGTGTGTGTGTGCCCGCGGGTGCGGGCGTGGGTGTACAGCTGTGAATAAAGATTGGGAAATGAGCAGGTAGATACGTTAGACAGGCAGAACATAAGCAGCAAGTTTGGGGAGTCATAATATAAACAAAACAGAACGACAGACTGAATGGAAGGTAGAGAGTATTTTTATAATAGGAAAGAAACATTTAGCAGACACAGCGATTAACCAGACAATACAGGTAACCAGAACGAACGAACGAACAGACTTTATTTTCAAAGGGTAACAAATTGGGCACGCAGGCCCGTCTTACATTCGGCCCTTCCAATCACTCATCTTTCTTTCATCAACAGTGCAGAGAGACAGGCAGTTAGATGGACAGAGAGTTAGACAGACAGACAGTTAGACAGAAGGACAGACCTGAACATAAATGCACGACTGTAGAGGGAAACAGACAAACGGGTGAACAGACAGGTGCAAGTAAACAGAGGTAGATGGACAGACAGTTATACGGAAAGATAGAGCAAGGCATACATACGTCAAACTGACAGACAGTCAGACCCGAGCACAAATGCAGGCCAGTACGGGGAAAGACATCAAGAACTACGTACAGAGAGGTAGATTTAAACGGTCAGACATACAGATAAACTTTAAAAAAACAAAACCAAAATGATACAATCAACAGTCAGAGCTAGACACACAAGCACACAGACAATATAAAATAACTCAAAGTAATGCAGCTTTACATAACAGAATTACGACACATACAGGACGTTGCGGCGACAAGCCCTCATCAGCAACGGGTACTGACATGTGGGGGTGTTGTGCTTGTTGTGATGTGTGTAAGGCCCACCCTGCAATTGTCACGTTGAACATTGACTAGCCACAGGGTGAAAAGCGGGGCATTTGTTACAAAATATCCTCCAAATGGTTTTTACATAACCGCAGCAAAGTCTTGTCATACTTCTCCGCAGTGTGTCACGGATCTATACTATATTTCCCGGTAGTTTGCCATGGGTCTATGATGCCACGCGGGTCCTGAACTAACTTGGCCGAGGGTTTGGAGAAAGTGAGTCCCCGAAGATGCGGTGTGAAGAACCCATCGGCGAATGATGTAAGCTCTGACACCCATATTATGACTCTGAGTCTAAGGTGAATCAATGTGCCAAGAGACTGAATGAATGCTGGAAAAGCAGTCGAGAACACTGGATGTCTCGGTGGGGAAAAAAAAAAGGGGGGGGGGGGCGGGGGGTAATATTCTGAAGACTAGCGAGAGAATACTAGCAAAAGAGCACTAGCCAGAGAAGACTAGCGAGAGAAGATTAGCGAGAGAAATCTAGTGATAGAAGACAGCAAGATAATGTGAAGACTAGCGAGAGAAATCTTGTGATAGAAGACAGCAAGATAATGTGAAGACTAGCGAGAGAAGACTAGTGAGAGAAGACTAGCGAGAGAAGACTAGAGAGAGAAGACTAGCGAGAGAAGACTAGCGAGAGAAGACTAGTGAGAGAAGACTAGCGAGAGAAGACTAGAGAGAGAAGACTAGCGAGAGAAGACTAGTGAGAGAAGACTAGTGAGAGAAGACTAGAGAGAGAAGACTAGTGAGAGAAGACTAGCGAGAGAAGACTAGTGAGAGAAGACTAGCGAGAGAAGACTAGAGAGAGAAGACTAGCGAGAGAAGACTAGCGAGAGAAATCTAGTTATAGAAGACAGCAAGATAATGTGAAGACTAGCGAGAGAAGACTAGAGAGAGAAGACTAGAGAGAGAAGACTAGAGAGAGAAGACTAGAGAGAGAAGACTAGAGAGAGAAGACTAGCGAGAGAAGACTAGAGAGAGAAGACTAGCGAGAGAAGACAATCAAGATATTGTGAAGACTAGCGAGAGAAGACTAGCGAGAGAAGACTAGAGAGAGAAGACTAGCGAGAGAAGACTAGAGAGAGAAGACTAGAGAGAGAAGACTAGCGAGAGAAGACTAGCGAGAGAAGACTAGCGAGAGAAGACTAGCGAGAGAAGACTAGCGAGAGAAGATTTGCGAGAGAAGACTAGTGAGAGAAGACTAGCGAGAGAAGACTGGCGAGAGAAGACTGGCGAGAGAAGACTAGCGAGAGAAGACTGGCGAGAGAAGACTAGCGAGAGAAGACTAGAGAGAGAAGACTAACGAGAGAAGACTAGCGAGAGAAGACTAACGAGAGAAGACTAACGAGAGAAGACTAGCGAGAGAAGACTAACGAGAGAAGACCAGCGAGAGAAGACTAGCGAGAGAAGACTAACGAGAGAAGACTAGCGAGAGAAGACAATCAAGATATTGTGAAGACTAGCGAGAGAAGACTAACGAGAGAAGACTAACGACAGAAGACTAACGAGAGAAGACTAACGAGAGAAGACCAGCGAGAGAAGACTAGCGAGAGAAAACCAGCGAGAGAAAACAATCAATATATTGTGAAGATTAGCGAGAGAAGACTAACGAGAGAAGACTAACGAGAGAAGACTAACGAGAGAAGACCAGCGAGAAAAGACTAACGAGAGAAGACTAACGAGAGAAGACTAACGAGAGAAGACTGGCGAGAGAAGACTAACGAGAGAAGACTAGCGAGAGAAGACTAGGCAGAGAAGACAATTAAGATATTGAGAAAACTAGTGAGAGAAGACTAGAGAGAGAAGACTAGAGAGAGAAGACTAGCGAGAGAAGACTAGCGAGAGAAATCTAGTTATAGAAGACAGCAAGATAATGTGAAGACTAGCGAGAGAAGACTAGAGAGAGAAGACTAGCGAGAGAAGACTAGAGAGAGAAGACTAGCGAGAGAAGACAATCAAGATATTGTGAAGACTAGCGAGAGAAGACTAGCGAGAGAAGACTAGAGAGAGAAGACTAGCGAGAGAAGACTAGAGAGAGAAGACTAGAGAGAGAAGACTAGCGAGAGAAGACTAGCGAGAGAAGACTAGCGAGAGAAGACTAGCGAGAGAAGACTAGCGAGAGAAGATTTGCGAGAGAAGACTAGTGAGAGAAGACTAGCGAGAGAAGACTGGCGAGAGAAGACTGGCGAGAGAAGACTAGCGAGAGAAGACTGGCGAGAGAAGACTAGCGAGAGAAGACTAGAGAGAGAAGACTAACGAGAGAAGACTAGCGAGAGAAGACTAACGAGAGAAGACTAACGAGAGAAGACTAGCGAGAGAAGACTAACGAGAGAAGACCAGCGAGAGAAGACTAACGAGAGAAGACTAGCGAGAGAAGACAATCAAGATATTGTGAAGACTAGCGAGAGAAGACTAACGAGAGAAGACTAACGACAGAAGACTAACGAGAGAAGTCTAACGAGAGAAGACCAGCGAGAGAAGACTAGCGAGAGAAAACCAGCGAGAGAAAACAATCAATATATTGTGAAGATTAGCGAGAGAAGACTAACGAGAGAAGACTAACGAGAGAAGACTAACGAGAGAAGACTAACGAGAGAAGACCAGCGAGAAAAGACTAACGAGAGAAGACTAACGAGAGAAGACTAACGAGAGAAGACTGGCGAGAGAAGACTAACGAGAGAAGACTAGCGAGAGAAGACTAGGCAGAGAAGACAATTAAGATATTGAGAAAACTAGTGAGAGAAGACTAGCGAGAAAAGACAATCACAGTATTGTGAAGACTAGCCAGAGAAGACTAGCCAGAGAAGACTAACCAGAGAAGACTAGCCAGAGAAGACTAGTGAAAAAAGACTCGCGAGAGAAGGCTAGCGAGACATTTTGAAGACTTTCTATAAACAACGGCGAGTTGAAGACAAAACAACAGATGAAGCAACATATATTTAGCATGCTTGAATCTGGGTTTAAGTGTAATTGTGGCCAGCAGGGAACGAATCCGGGGTGTGTTCAGCAAGTGCCTTACTAGAACAATCAGCATCGACACCTTACATCTGCCGAGAGAGACGAAGCATCCCTAGGTTTGTCCGGAGAGCTATGACATAAATCCTAAAGACACCAGGGAGTCTCCGTGGCCAGGTGATTACGCCACCTGCCTCGCGCTCTGAAGGTTGTAGGTTCGATTCCGGACTACATCTTTCGGTTCTTGATTGCAATTTTCCTGGAAACTCCTGAGGCGTCGTCACTGGAGTTACGGAGTTTGTAGGTTATGGGACGTTTTTAGCAGGCCGCCCTGCGGAAAGAAACTTATCCATATGGGATAAAATCCGGTGCAACCAAGTCTATCCTCTTGACTTGTAACCCTCTTTACCCCCTTTTTAAATCCTAATATAAGCCTTTAAATAACCCACGACAGACAACGGGTCAGACAGACAAACCATAAACGGTACTCTACTTCGATTGAGCCAATCTTTCCCCGCGAGTCCAGCCGCTTATAAAACTGCCTATGCACTTTTCAATTACACTGTATTCTGTTTTCTCGCTCGCCCATACCCGCAAGGCCTCAAACTAAATTTCCTTTTTTGATCGATGAAGAACTGACAAGGGGGATTAAAATGGATGATCAATCCAATCAGTGCCAATAACGATGCTCGGAGAATAAAAATCACGGTGATTTTTTCCCCCTGCAGGATACTGATTGCGACAGTTAACTGATTGGGCCAGACAATCAGTGATAAGTTCTTGAAAATTAAACGGAGAGGATTGCCGCAGGCCTAGTGGTATTTCCGCTGTCACAATGACAAGGAGCCCATAAATCTTGTTTAAACACCGCGTGCAGGTGGGAGTGTTCAGGGAGATTCTGGATGTTTCCAGAAATGTTTATACTTCATTCGGTTTATTATTATGATGATGATGGTGATTATTATTATTATTTCTTTTCATTATTATTTTGTTTATTATTATGTAGCAGCAGCAGCAGCAGCAGCAGCAGCAGCAGTAGTAGTAGTAGTAGTAGTAGTAGTAGTAGTAGTAGTAGTAGTAGTAGTAGTAGTAGTAGTAGTAGTAGTAGTAGTAGCAGCAGCAGCAGTAGTAGTAGTAGTAGTAGTAGCATAGTGGTTGTTGTTGTTAGTAGTTAAACAGTTATTTGCATATTCTATACAGGACGTCGCAGTCAGGATAGTCTGTCTGGGCAGGAAGGCAGGCAAGCAGGCAGGCAGGCAAGCAGGCAGGCAGGAAGGCAGGCAGGTAGGTAGGAAGGTCGGTAAGTAGATAAGTAGGTATGTATGTAGGTATGTAGGTATGTATGTAGGTATTAATGTAGGTATTAATGTAGGTATTATGAGGTATGTAGGTATGTATGAAGATTGGTATGTACGTAGGTATTATGTAGATGTGTGTGCGCGCGCGCGCGAGCGCGCGTATGTATGCATGCTTGCCCCAACTATGGGCAATTTGCCTCGCTCCGATGCCCCCGCGCCCTGGTTCCATCCCCAGAAGCTTGTTCACAAATCACATAATCACAGAGCTCACCGCCCAAACATCCGTCACAGTTAGCGGCCATTATGTCCAACCCGTCAGAATAGCCAGTCTGAAGGGCTTCATCATCCTTTCCCTGGACGGATACCTCTGCAGCTCTAAACTGACTCTCCCTGGCCTGGAACGCGTTACGTACAATTACACCACACCAGTTATCATAAGGCCAATTACCAACACCAGCCATAATAAGGAATCATACGATGTGTCCCAATTAGCCTTGTTGGTCAACTACTTGACATGTTGCTACGAAAGGTTGAAGCGGACTGGCTTGGGAGTACGTCGTCCATTACTTAATTCGGTTACAAGCGTGAAGGGTATGGAGTTTCACAGAATAAGGAAAGGAGGATATTCTATTCTATGTCCCTGGGGCTGTGGATTGGAGACCTAGCCTATTCGGACAAGGTCGAAGAACTTGGCAGACACGTATGCATGTTGGGTCAGCTTTCCCGTCACATTTCTGTTAGCTAACTCTTCGTAACCTCACGTGATCAAACTTCCGGCATCTTTCAGTCAGTTTTCTATCGTCTGCTTATTTTCCTGTAACTTCTTTGTCGCCTGCTCGTAATATGTCCACCATGTTTCTGTCACCTTTCAGTCGATTCCCCGTCATCTTCTGTCACCCTTTCCGCTAATTTCCCGCTATCTGTCTGTCATCCTTATGTCATTTACCCGTCACTCCCAATCGAAGTTCTGTCATCTTCCCGCCAGCTTTATGTCATCTGTCTGTTAATTTATGTCATCTTTCCGTCATCTACCCGTTAATTTAAGTCATCTATCCGCCATCTACCCGTTAATGAAAGTCACATTTACATCACCTAACCGTTAATTTAATTCAAATTTCCGTCATCTACCCGTTAATTAAATCATCTTTCCATCATTTACCCGTTAATTTAAGTCATTTTCCCGTCACCTACCCGTTAATTTCTGTCAACTGTCCGTCATCTGTCAGCCATCCTTGTAACATCTCCTCATTATATCGATGTCATTTTTCCGGCACCTTCTCGTCATCTTTGTCTTACCTTCCCTGTGATCTTTCTGTCACTTTCCCACCTTCCTACTTCCATCTGCATGTCTTCCTTTTGTCACATTCCTGCTATATGACTAGCATCTTCATGTCATTATTCTACCACATTACCGCTACCTTCCAGTCACATTTCTGTCAACTTCCTATCACTGTCTTGTGATTTCTCCGTCATCTTTTTGTTAACAAACTAGTTTTTAAACTGCACATGATAACTGTCTGTCATCTGTCTGTCACAATCCCATCGCCTTTCTATCTATAATTTTCCCTTCATCCTTTTCACATCTTCCAGTCATTTGTGTGTCGTCTTTCAGTCACCCTGATGTAATCTGCCCGTCATCTTTCTTTGTCTTCTTATTTGACTTCCCGTTATCTTTCTGGCACCTCTCATTTAACTCCCCGTCATCTTTCTATCATCTACTCGTCATTTATCTGTCACCTTCATGTCAAAATTCCTGTCATATGTGTCAAATTCCTGTGATATTCTGTCATCGTATCGTCATTTATCTGCCACACCCCCTCAAAATTCTGTCATTTTTTAAAGTCATATTTATTATCTTCTGTGATCTTATTGTCATCTTCACATCCTTTACCTATCACTTTCCTGTCAAAGATTCCGACATATTCCTTCATATTTGTCATCTTCCTGTCAACTTTCCACCCGTGTACCTGCATTCCGGGGTTTATTTCCCCCGCCCCCCTCCCCTGACTATACAGGAAGGCCCCGGTTAACGTCGGGGTTACATTCTTGGAAAACGCGACTTTAAGTGAAACGACGTTTAGCGAAACACTATTTCCCATATAATTAAATGAAATACAGTGTATTATGTAATGTTTATTTTGATGGTTGTTAGTATTTATTGGCTAAACAGAGGTGGGTTGGATGGTGAGTAGTTGAATTATTGGGACGTAGAGGGATTAAAACTACGACACCCACCAAAACTATCATTAGCACTTCTAGTACTGGTCTCACCCGCTTTCTTAGCTATATCTTCATAGAGAGACTTTGCTTTCTCTTGGATAGCCATCTTGCTCACAGGCATATTCCGTTGATTCTGGTCTTCAATCCAGATAGCCAATAGTGCTTCCATCTTTTCTATAAGAGTACTTCTGGTACGAGTGATCTTGGAAGCACTCAAAGGGGTTACGCTTTTAGCACCCTCTTTGCATTTTGTCAGCACCTGCACGAATTGTCCTTACCGTGGTTGGAGGTAAACCATGGACTTTACCGATATCAACAGCCCGATCGCCAGCCTCAAAACGACGTAACACATCTAACTTCACCTCAAGAGTAATACTTTTCCTGGCTCTTTTACAACCAGACACACTAACAGCACTTACTGTGAGCTTTGAACTCATAATTATGGGTGATGACACGATAAAATCCTGGAAAAACGCACTGCACAAATTGTGAAATTGCGACGTTAAAGCAGCATAGCAACACAGGTGACGACGTTATAGTGGAACGTAGCGACGCAAAGTGAAGTAATGTCCCATTGTGGCAACGACGTTATAGCGAAACGACGTAAACCGAAGCGACGTATAGCGGGGCCTTCCTATACAGGTTAGTCAAACCACGTCACATTATCGCTTCTAATCAACAACTTGTAAAATATACATCAAATTGTCCCTTCTGCAAAGTGCCATTCAGAATCCATAATTGATTATTCTTATTAATTTATTGGTGGCGCGGCGCCCACAATATTCTTTGTTTCCTTCTTGAATACGACTGCCATTGTCAATCACGTTTCTTAATTGCTTGAGTGCCCAAGGACAGTATATCGCCAAATGTGACCTACCATTTGGACAGAAGGACGATATATAACATGACAAGATCATCGTGATATTTGTTTCCTAACGCATTACCTTCCACACTCGCAATGCTCAGTGAACATACATTTACAGTATACTACTTATTCATTTGACTGTGCGCCATATTTTATTCAAACCTACTTTTTTGGGGGGCACAGAATCGATTAACAAAGCGATACGTCAGATAATAATTTGCAAAAGTCATTGCTAATTAACAAACGTGCATCAACAGTTACTAAGAAAGCATTCTACAACACAATATTTCTACCAACTCTATGCTACCAATGCCAAACCTGGGCAATGACAGAAAAAGAGAAAAGAAAAATCACAACAACAGAAATCAGATTCCTGAGAAGAATACTCAACGTATCAAGAAGAGAGAAAATCAGACGAAGAATCAGGACTAAGGTGGGGGTATAGCAGCGCTAGATTTTATTAGAAGGCAGCAAGTCAAATGGTTTGGCCATGCAACTAGGTTACTAACTAACAGTATACCATAGCAAGCAATGATGTATAAGATCAGATGGAAGCAGAAGAAGAGGCCGACACTGTAAACGATGGGCAGAGGGAATAGAAGAGTCCATGGGAATATCGATATATGAGACCCATAAGCGGGCACTCCCCCGGTGGTTATACTTCACCTCCACACCGCAAGGTACAAGAGGAACAAATGAGATGCTAATGAACTGGAATCAAACGCATTCATTTGCCGACACTGGCCCCCCATCCCGGACAGGCGTTTCCGTAATTGTCATTCTGTATTGTGAAAACCTTAACGACACACCACAACTATAATAATTAACGCTACGGGGTGTAACAACGAAGGCCACAATAATCCAAAGAACACGATGAAACCACAAACAGATAAAATCAACAAATACACAGAAAGCCGGGATTGGGAAATAATCAACACTGCTAATGCTCAAGATGGGATCTGTTGATTACGTTTGTTTTCAGTGATTTTTTTTTTTTTTTATGATGGTGAGCGGCAGACTTGTTAATTACAAAATCGATGTGTGGAGCCATTACAGTGAGGTACTAGCCATCAAGTAGATGCAGAAAAATGTTTCAGCGATTTGTTGAAAAGTAACATTTCTAAAGAACACTCAATTCTGAGACTGCATCGAAGACTGCCACAAGAAGAGATAGAAAGATAAATGAGAAACTAAGAAAAAGTGTAATGAAACCACCCATTACTGACTTTATGGAACAATCAAAGAAGTGAATGGTTCGGACATTTAGTAAGAATGGAATAGAGACTAGAGAACACAGGGATACAAGGCTAGTGGACGACCCAAGAAAAGACGGCTAGATGGAATAAATGAGGCAATGAAGAAGTCAAATGTGACATTAGCACAAGCAACAAGAAAGCGAAACAAAATGAAAATTATCTCCATCTTAAAACAATGTAGAGTTACAAGCCAACAATTCTATGAAACAATGTAGCGTTACAAGCCAACATTTCTATGAGACAATGTCACGATACAAGCCAATAATTATATGAAACAGCGTCACGTTGCAAGTCAACAATTCTATGAAACAACCTCATGTTACAAGCCAACAATTCTATGAAACAACGTCAGGTTACAAGCCAACAATTCTATGAAATAATCTCATGTTACAAGCCAACAATTCTATGAAACAACGTCAGGTTACAAGCCAACAATTCTATGAAACAACCTCATGTTACAAGCCAACAATTCTATGAAACAACGTCAGGTTACAAGCCAACAATTCTATGAAACAATCTCATGTTACAAGCCAACAATTCTATGAAACAACGTCAGGTTACAAGCCAACAATTCTATGAAACAACCTCATGTTACAAGCCAACAATTCTATGAAACAACGTCAGGTTACAAGCCAACAATTCTATGAAACAACCTCATGTTACAAGCCAACAATTCTATGAAACAACCTCATGTTACAAGCCAACAATTCTATGAAACAACGTCAGGTTACAAGCTAACAATTCTATGAAACAACCTCATGTTACAAGCCAACAATTCTATGAAACAACCTCATGTTACAAGCCAACAATTCTATGAAACAACCTCATGTTACAAGCCAACAATTCTATGAAACAACCTCATGTTACAAGCCAACAATTCTATGAAACAACCTCATGTTACAAGCCAACAATTCTATGAAACAACGTCAGGTTACAAGCCAACAATTCTATGAAACAACGTCATGTTACAAGCCAACAATTCTATGAAACAACCTCATGTTACAAGCCAACAATTCTATGAAACAACCTCATGTTACAAGCCAACAATTCTATGAAACAACGTCAGGTTACAAGCCAACAATTCTATGAAACAACCTCATGTTACAAGCCAACAATTCTATGAAACAACCTCATGTTACAAGCCAACAATTCTATGAAACAACGTCAGGTTACAAGCCAACAATTCTATGAAACAACGTCAGGTTACAAGCCAACAATTCTATGAAACAACGTCATGTTACAAGCCAACAATTCTATGAAACAACGTCAGGTTACAAGCCAACAATTCTATGAAACAACGTCATGTTACAAGCCAACAATTCTATGAAACAACCTCATGTTACAAGCCAACAATTCTATGAAACAACCTCATGTTACAAGCCAACAATTCTATGAAACAACGTCAGGTTACAAGCCAGCAATTCTATGAAACAACCTCATGTTACAAGCCAACAATTCTATGAAACAACCTCATGTTACAAGCCAACAATTCTATGAAACAACGTCAGGTTACAAGCCAACAATTCTATGAAACAACCTCAGGTTACAAGCCAACAATTCTATGAAACAACCTCATGTTACAAGCCAACAATTCTATGAAACAACGTCAGGTTACAAGCCAACAATTCTATGAAACAACCTCATGTTACAAGCCAACAATTCTATGAAACAACGTCACGTTACAAGCCAACAATTCTATGAAACAACGTCATGTTACAAGCCAACAATTCTATGAAACAACGTCAGGTTACAAGCCAACAATTCTATGAAACAACGTCAGGTTACAAGCCAACAATTCTATGAAACAACGTCAGGTTACAAGCCAACAATTCTATGAAACAACGTCAGGTTACAAGCCAACAATTCTATGAAACAACGTCAGGTTACAAGCCAACAATTCTATGAAACAACCTCAGGTTACAAGCCAACAATTCTATGAAACAACGTCACGTTACAAGCCAACAATTCTATGAAACAACCTCAGGTTACAAGCCAACAATTCTATGAAACAACGTCACGTTACAAGCCAACAATTCTATGAAACAACGTCATGTTACAAGCCAACAATTCTATGAAACAACGTCACGTTACAAGCCAACAATTCTATGAAACAACGTCATTACAAGCCAACAATTCTATGAAACAACGTCATGTTACAAGCCAACAATTCTATGAAACAACGTCACGTTACAAGCCAACAATTCTATGAAACAACGTCATGTTACAAGCCAACAATTCTATGAAACAACGTCACGTTACAAGCCAACAATTCTATGAAACAACGTCATGTTACAAGCCAACAATTCTATGAAACAACGTCAGATTACAAGCCAACAATTCTATGAAACAACCTCAGGTTACAAGCCAACAATTCTATGAAACAACGTCAGGTTACAAGCCAACAATTCTATGAAACAATGTCACGTTTAACGTGAACAAAAAACTCAAGTCATCGCTAACAACATGCTTGGTTTGTCTCATAAGAATTCCCCTTAAACAGACAATTGATGGACCTTAAGAATCCAATGCAATTTCCTTAATAGAGGTCTTGAATAATTGAAAAGATGACATGCAATAGAAAAATAGTCGCACTGCCCGAAGACAATAGCAGTTAACAAGCTGCCAGGAGTATGAAAACGCGTTTTGCCTCATTGTGAGCTCGCGCGCGCACACACACACACACACACACACACACACACACACACACACACACACACACTCACTCACTCACTCACTCACACAAACACATACAAAACCGTTTATCAAAAGTGCGAAATTTTGAAAGAAAGCTTGGTTTTCACGAAATAGTAAAAGGTACTGTCCATACTTGGCATCCATGAGCAGATGAAATGTCGCTGGCAGGATCTGTCTGGTGGTCCCTTGCGATTGTAGATCAACAGAGAACGTTTCTCGAAGATGGCAAGTCCACCAACAGGTCCTGCTTAGAGGACAAGGGAGATGTTGCAAAGACAATCTGATGTGTGGTCAACGGAGGTGTTACAAAAGCTATCTGATGTGTGCATAGGGGACATATTACAAAGACTTTCTGAGGTGTGTATAAGGGAGGTGTTACAAAGATTATCTGAGGTGTTTTAACGGGTGATGTTAATAAGATTATATGATGTGTGTATAAGGGATATGTTACACATACCATCTGAGAGAGGAACAATGGAGATGTTTCACATACCATCTGAGGGGAAGACAAGCGAGATGTTACACATACCATCTGAGAGAGGACAAGGGAGATGATACACATACCATCTGAGGGGAATGCCGGGGAGATGTTACACATACCATGTGAGGGGAAGACAACAGAGATGTTACACATACCATCTGAGGGGAGTACAACAGAGATGTTACACATACCATCTGAGGGGAAGACAACAGAGGTGTTATACATACCATCTGAGGGGAAGGACTAACAGAGATGTTACACATACCATCTGAGGGGAGGACAATTTGGATGCTACAAGGACTCTCTATCAAAGACTGCTAGTTAGAGATTCATTAACACGTAAAACAACCAGTCTAAGGTTGCTTGCATGTGGATTATGAGTGGTGTCCGGAGGAAAATATGAGAAGGTGAACCAAGAATGTTTATACCCAACATGGTACCGAAACAAGAATGTTTATACCCAACATGGTATCGAAACAAGAATGTTTATGAACAACATGGTATCGAAACAAGAATGTTTATGCCCAACATGGTATCGAAACAAGAATGTTTATACCCAACATGGTATCGAAACAAGAATGTTTATGCCCAACATGGTACCGAAACAAGAATGTTTATACCCAAAATGGTATCGAAACAAGAATGTTTATGCCCAACATGGTATCGAAACAAGAATGTTTATGCCCAACATGGTATCGAAACAAGAATGTTTATACCCAACATGGTATCGAAACAAGAATGTTTATGCCCAACATGGTATCGAAACAAGAATGTTTATGCCCAACATGGTATCGAAACAAGAATGTTTATGCCCAACATGGTATCGAAACAAGAATGTTTATACCCAACATGGTATCGAAACAAGAATGTTTATGCCCAACATGGTACCGAAACAAGAATGTTTATACCCAAAATGGTATCGAAACAAGAATGTTTATGCCCAACATGGTATCAAAACAAGAATGTTTATGCCCAATATGGTATCGAAACAAGAATGTTTATACCCAACATGGTATCGAAACAAGAATGTTTATGCCCAACATGGTATCGAAACAAGAATGTTTATACCCAAAATGGTATCGAAACAAGAATGTTTATGCCCAACATGGTATCGAAACAAGACTGTTTATACCCATAATGGTATCGAAACAAGAATGTTTATGCCCAACATGGTATCGAAACAAGAATGTTTATGCCCAACATGGTATCGAAACAAGAATGTTTATGCCCAACATGGTATCGAAACAAGAATGTTTATGCCCAACATGGTATCGAAACAAGAATTTTTATGCCCAAAATGGTATCGAAACAAGAATGTTTATGCCCAACATGGTATCGAAACAAGAATGTTTATGCCCAACATGGTATCGAAACAAGAATGTTTATGAACAACATGGTATCGAAACAAGAATGTTTATGCCCAACATGGTATCGAAACAAGAATGTTTATACCCAACATGGTATCGAAACAAGAATGTTTATGCCCAACATGGTATCGAAACAAGAATGTTTATACCCAAAATGGTATCGAAACAAGAATGTTTATGCCCAACATGGTACCAAAACAAGAATGTTTATACCCAAAATGGTATCAAAACAAGAATGTTTATGCCCAACATGGTATCGAAACAAGAATGTTTATGCCCGACATGGTATCGAAACAAGAATGTTTATACCCAACATGGTATCGAAACAAGAATGTTTATACCCAAAATGATATCGAAACAAGAATGTTTATGCCCAACATGGTATCGAAACAAGAATGTTTATACCCAAAATGGTATCGAAACAAGAATGTTTATGCCCAACATGGTATCGAAACAAGAATGTTTATGCCCAACATGGTATCAAAACAAGAATGTTTATGCCCAACATGGTATCGAAACAAGAATGTTTATACCCAACATGGTATCGAGACAAAATGTTTATGCCCAACATGGTATCGAACCAAGAATGTTTATGTCCCAACATGGTATCGAACCAAGAATGTTTATGCCCAACATGGTATCGAAACAAGAATGTTTATGCCCAACATGGTATCGAAACAAGAATGTTTATACCCAACATGGTATCGAAAGGCGCGGTAGGCTGGAAAATAGTTTTGATCGGACTACCACACGAATGCCGAGATACGTATATTTGTTAATGTATTTATGTTATTTCGTTTCACTACTTTGGAAAATTAGACAGAAGAAGGCCCAGAGAGACTAACCATGGTGTACTGTCTAAGACGGTTGCATGGAGGAGTTTAGCTTAGTTTAGTTTAGTCACGGATCAACATCACGGCACACGGGTGTAACCCATACGTGCTCCTATAAGTTGCATGGAGGAATATCATCGATAAACTAGGTCAAGAACACCATGGATATAGATCTGTAGACATAAATAAATATAAGCGCCTCTGTCATTTGGAGTGGTACATGATAATGGTGATTTCAAATATGAAGCGTGACTATAAGATTTCAGAAACAATGAGTTAATATAACAACTGTCTGGGGCAGAAAGGTTTAAGTATATCGACAATGAAGTAACCAACACCCATCTTCTGAGTTCTTTTTTTTCTTCTTATGCACAGCAATGTTCTATACGCCGTCATATTTCTTAAACATATAAACTGAGTGTTATATATATATATATATATATATATATATATATATATATATATATATATATATATATAATATATATATATATATATATATATTACTCAATGGCATAGACTTCTCAAACATATAAAATCAATATAAGACACTACACCACAGATATAATATATATATATACTCAATTAAAATATAATACCACACATACAACACATATAAACTCAATTAAATGTACAATAGCACACATCCTACGCATATGAACTCAATTGACGACATTACACCACACTTACAACATATTTACTTAATTAAAGATACTACATCACACATCCTACACATATAAACCTAATTAAATATATGACACCACACATATACGACATCACACACCCTACACACATAAACTCAATCAAAGATACGCCACCACACATTCTATACATGTAAACTAAATATCGCATACGCCATCACACATCCTAAATATGCAAACTCAATTACGTATACAACACCACACACCCTACATATATAAACTCAATTAAAGATACGACACCACACACCTTATACATTCAATTAAAGTTACGACATCACACAACTAACATATATAAACTATCTTATACTCTCTCCCCCCCCCCCCTCCCTCCACCCCATCCGCACACAAACAAACACACCTAAACATATAACTAAATGTCCGTAGCCCCCCCCCCCCCTCCCCCCCCCCCCCCACACACACACACATCTTTCAGACAGGTACAAACCCACACCAGACATCAGAGGACCAGTTTCATTGTTAAAGCCACGTGACCGTTTATATTTTCTTCACTCACACAGATTCCTCGGCAGGTGCTGCCACATGAAAGGCACCAAAAACATGCCCTATGTGTTCCCGGACGGTGCAGCTGGCGCCAAAAAGCACACGCGGAAACCGCTGGAACCCGCTCTATGTACACGTGTGGAGGAAGACACAACCAGCAATGGGAAGCGTGCTCTACTGCAGTCCCTAGATGTGTACCTGTAGCAACGGCCGTCAGTCAGCTCAAAGAGATGATATGTCCACGCAGCAGGGATGACCGTTGGAGGAGATAACACCGGCAGGGGATCGAATGAGCCGATTGATAGATAAATTAGTTGCGCGTTCATGGGAGTGTAGAAGAAGTACGATTTCTTATTCTGGGAATGAGAGAACCAGTTCAAGACACTCAATACCTTGTGTCTCTGCCCCGTGACTGAGTCAGTTCTCGAGAAGCTACATACTGGACGGGTGAGACCAGTGGTGGAATACGTTCCTACAGCTTGGGCAACAGAAGCTAAGTCATACTTTAACAGAGTCCAAAGTCAAGGAATGCAGGTTATAACTGGAGGCTGGAAGACAACGTATATTAAGAAACTAATTAAGATCGCATGTGTACGTGCAACTGATGCATGATAGAAGAGATAGTAGAGCCCAGCAACAAGCAGAGAAATGTACATGTAGCGTGGGTTTAATGATATTTCAATACGGACGCTTGCTGAACAAAAACTCTCATATCTATCACATACACTCATACAAATTGATACATAAACACTCAGATGAAATATTACACACACACACACACACACACACAATGTCACCATCATCATGTTCCTTGCCAACTGATGTGGGTGTTTATGCGTCCTCGCAGATCTTGGTCTCCGGGTGTTCAGTCTCACTTCTGTTGATGACATTCCTGCAGGTCATTGTCTTAGATCATCACTCATTGTTGCTCTCACTCTGTCTCTGCTTCTTCTTCCGCTGATCTGTCCAGTCATCATGTTTTCCTGTGCGTCTCTTCTCACTACATGACCAAACAACACTGTTCGTCTCTGATCTTATAACTGATTACAATGTGCTACTTTCATTTCATGTGAATCTACAACCATGGTCAGACTGCGAGAACAGCACATTAAAAGGTGTGGCCAAACAAGAACACTACGCAGGAAGTCAAAGAAGATTGACAAACTAACACAGAACTGGCGTCGTTAGCCGCTACACGCTGCAGGATTTGCTAAGGAGGGGATCTGAGCACTTATGGACTGAATGATTCGATGTGCAATGAGGATGATCTGTTGACTAACTAACCTAACTAAACTAACTAACTGCTACTTTTATTAGCCTTTTCCAGGCACTCGTTGTGAGTTATTCTGGCCGTCCGAGGCATTCGCAACAATCGTCTCAGAAACCACATCTCCGCTGCCTTCAAACCCTCCCACAACATATAGACAAGCAAACAACGCAACATGCACACATACACACACAACGACACACACAAAGACACGCACACACGTGGGCGCTTACAGTTTCGCCAACAAAAT
>JACEFZ010003238.1:0-23232 GCA_014155875.1 Cepaea nemoralis
AAAGGGGAAAATAAAGAATAACAATGTTTTAAGAGATGCCAGGAAAACAAAGGAAATTCGCTAGGAACATCAGAAGGAAGCAATGCCCATTCTTTGAATACATCGTAGGAAGAAGAAATACTGGGGCATAGCCACAACCGGAAAGATTAATGGAAATAGATGTTGGCAACTATATTCGGGAAATGAATGAAAGAAAGAGAGTACTGAATTTATATACAGAACCTGTTTTGCTGCATGACAGTGAATCTTCAAATGTAAATGAATCAAATTAGGAAGAACTTAGAAGCAATAGAGATTGTGGTTCTAGAGATAGATGTTGCGAATTCCTTGGACTGCCAGAGAAACTAACAACGATTGCCTGAAAGAGG
Source organism: Cepaea nemoralis (assembly GCA_014155875.1). NCBI lineage: Eukaryota > Metazoa > Mollusca > Gastropoda > Stylommatophora > Helicidae > Cepaea > Cepaea nemoralis. The sequence continues at coordinate 369 of JACEFZ010003238.1, forward strand.
CTAATGAAATTAGAACATCATATGCAATAATAAGAAAGAGACATGGTCATGTGATGAGAAGAGAAGCATTGGAGAACATTGTGACTACTCGAAAGATCAATAGGAAAGGAGGCAGAGACAGACAAAGAGAAAGGACGCTGGATGAACTGAGACGGTGGCATGGTGAGTGCCATCAACAGAGTTGATCCAGACACAAAAGACCGAGATCTCTGGAGAGATATGAAAGCGCGTACGCCAGCTCGCAGGACACATGATGATAATGATGATACAGAAATTAGCGAGCCCTTGCCTTCCGCACCAGTGGTCTTGGGTTTAATTCGCACCAGAGAAGCTGCCCCAAGGAGTTCAACATCACATGGTTCTTTTGATACTATTACTATTATCCTGAAGTTTCTTCGTCTTCTTCTGCGTTCATCCGGATTTTTTTTTCCGGACGTGACTGCGTTGTGCTTGTTTACAGCAGAGCTGCGTTCTTGCGTCGTTAGGCCGACATATCCGGTTCTGCGGGCATTTGTTGACCGGGTTAACCTTCCCTGGGATCCTGAAGTTTGATTCGAAATAAGAAATATTGAGAGAATGTGAACTCAAGGGGAAAAAATGGAGGAGGTGGCGATGTAATCCAGCCAGAGTTCTGAAGGAGTACAATAACAAAAGGCTCCTCTGAACTGTTATCCCGAACTTGGATTCGAACCTTAGACACTCACTGGAAGCAGAACAGTTGAATGCAATTTAATAATTAAAAATACGCAGAACATGAGCCGTGGTAGCGTAATGGCGAGACTCTTGCCCGATGGTCAAGGTTCGAATTCGCATCGATTTTTTAAATCGATCTGGACTCCCCAGGCTGATCCGGCCTAAAATGAACACCCGGAAATGTCTTGGGAAGTGATGGCGTCCGGCCTGATAGTGACCACATTACCTCTGTAGGTTTGATTAATCTATAAACATATGGATGGGTTAAGCACCATATACCTTGTAGGCTTTAAGAAGTCTGAAAGGATTCTTTACTTGTGTGTATTTTTAAGATGGCTGTATATCCTTTACATGACATCGCAATCAACCCCAGCATTTGTACGGCTGTTTGTGATTTACCAGGCAGATTTTATGTTCAGTAGTTTGCCATTGATTTCTGAACGACCGATGCTCATACAATATCAACGCGAGACTATCTGCTGCCAAATCGTCTGCAGCTGATTTCCAACTCTCGACTCGGTGTGTCGGGGAATTGTGACACGCGTTCACTGCCCCTTAAATCACAGCGCGGCTTGTTGAGTTTTACTAATACTTCAAACACGCGCTGCCCTTTATGAGCCAACCGAAGTGGCTTCCGGTTTTTATGATCTTAAATGAATACCACTTTGAGAACCTTATAATACAGTTAAGACTCGCACAATCTCAGAGCTCAAGCGGAAATCACCATTGCATGGTACAGACCACCGAAGGCGGGCTTTTTTGTGACTAAATGGGTCATCGCACACACCTGGCAGGTTCGGTTATCTAAAGGTGTAAGTGCAGCATTCAGTGAACGTGGGTTTTGAAGTCTAGGCAGGTCATCCGTTACGTGTGTTGTGCTCCAGGATGACTCATACATACGCCACCCTACCGAGAGGTGTGTCTCTGTGGTTGTGTGAACATTTAAACCACTAGAACCAGCGTACCACCCCGCGGAGAGTGTGTCTCTGTGCTTATGTGAACAATTAAACCACTAGAACCAGCGTACCACCCCGCGGAGAGTGTGTCTCTGTGCTTATGTGAACATTTAAACCACTAGAACCAGCGTACCACCCCGCTGAGAGTGTCTCTGTGCTTATGTGAACATTTAAAACCCTAGAACCAGCGTATAATTGTTATAGATCAATCGGCACTCCACGTGGGATGCACTCATGATCACACCAGGTGTCTTTACTGCCCAGACAATTTCTTGATACCTATTTAAGGCTGGGTCGACCTGGAAGCTTGGTCCAATTTACAAAAACAAATAAAAGATCCTCTCCTGGATGGTTACTTGCACACAGGTCACATGGGGCAGCCAAGTAAGAGTGCTAGCTACCTGGCTAGCATGGATTCATTAAGGAAAAAAGGACAGACTGCCATATTCTACTCTCCTGCTGCTGCTGCAGAATCTTCTTCTTCTTCTTCTTCTTCTTCTTCTTCTTCTTCTTCTTCTTCTTCTTCTTCTTCTTCTTCTTCTTCTTCTTCTTCTTCTTCTTCTTCTTCTTCTTCTTCTTCTTCTTCTTCCTTCTCTTCCTCGTCCTCATCTCCCTCATTCTCCTCCGTCTAATCCTCTACTTCTTATCATTGCCATCAAGTGTACCCACAACTATCAGTCTCGCATGAAGCCAATAATTACACACAGTTGCCCGCGACAGTGTCACGATATTAAAATGTTCGTCATTCTGTCTCTAGTTCTTCCCCTCTGTCTGTTCTTCCCCTCTGTCTGTTCTTCCCCTCTGTCTGTTCTTCCCCTCTGTCTGTTCTTCCCCTCTGTCTGTTCTTCCCCTCTGTCTGTTCTTCCCCTCTGTCTGTTCTTCCAACCTTCCTGATGTCTCTATAATTTCAAGCTTCCATTCTGTGATAACACCTCGAAAAGAATGCGCACAATCTCCTTCAGATACGAGTAATCATTTGTGCTGTCGCTTGTCTTCCACGATGACCTCATTACTCTTGTTATCTTCCCAGAATGAACTCATCACTCTTCTATAGAACCACTTCTTCCCAACCGCACAGTAATGTACAACGCTGTAGGTATCAGCTGCGTCTGTCCGAGGTCTGCATAGCGGAATGGATCAAAGCGCTCACTCTTAAACTTCCGGTGTGCTGATGCCGATGTAGCGGGTTCCGCCTCTACATCGATCAGTTGGACCAAAATGTTGACTTCTCGTCCTTGACTTGGGGGCCTACATTACAAGAACCTCAGAAGTCGGATTGGGTTCGCCTGATGGCGAGGGACACTGATGAAAGAGAAAGCTAATCCACAAGTCCAGTGCACTATAAGTTGTAGTACGTGTATGGACTACACTTGAGTACAAAGCTAACGAAAGCAAAAAGAAAGAAACGAAAGAGAAGCTGTTTCTGTTGACCAGAAATAGTGTGGATTTGAGGTACGGAATTTCACTCTACCCAAGCTGGTCAAGTCCAAAAAAGAAAAGAAAAGTGAAGACCCTTGTAAACTACTCTATGGGAGATGATGTTAGCAGCCTTGATGTCCCTATGTTGCTCCCAGTGCATCTTAGGGCGTAAAAACGGGCCCTTTATTGCATATTAACCATCTGGCAAGGAATGACCAAAGAGTTTCCAACCTGGAAGACAACACATGCCAAATGGTCTACACCAAGACAGATTCATAGCACATTCCGGAGTTCCTTCATTGGCACACGTAGCTCCCCCCTTCGTACACAGTTCCCCCCTTCGTACACAGTTCCCCCTTCGTACACAGTTCCCCTTTCGTACACAGTTCCCCTTCGTACACAGTTCCGCCTTTGTACACAGTTCCTCCTTCGTACACACAGTTTCCTCTTGGTACACAAAGTTCTTTCCTTGGTACACATAGTATCCCTCTTGGTACACACAGTTCCCCCCTTGGTAGACAAAGTTCCACCTTATTACACATAGTCCCCCCCCCCCTCTCCTTTGGTACACATAGTTTCCCTCTTGGTACACACAGTTCCCCCCTTGGTAGACAAAGTTCCCCCTTAGTACACATAGTTCCCCCAGGTACACATAGTTCCCCTCTTGGTGCACATAGTTTCCCCCTTGGTATACACAGTTCCTTCCTTGGTACACATAGTTCTCCTCCCACCCTCACCCCCCACCCCCGGTACACATAGTTTCACCCCTGGTAGACATCATTATGAGACTGACCAGAAACATCTCACTCAGTGTCCAGCTCTTACAGATATCCAGATATTGGCAGATCCATCAAAACCAGCTGAAACCATCACCTTGTCGCGGAACAAGACAACAGCCGAAGAACACAAGCGTGTATCAATCACTACATGACATTGAGCTAAAGGGGGGGCCGAGGCGCCACCGGATCGATAATATCAATAAAAACCTGTATGTAATTTTAATCCCTTGTTTACATGGGTGCAATCTATAGCATTCGTTTAAGTTGTTCACAACACGCAGCACGTTATACGTTGAAGATACGGCCAGCGTTGCAATGTGTTGACCAAAGTTGCTGTGTTAACTGGGCTGTTGATACACTACGGCAAGAGTTGCCATGTGTTAACGGGGTATATGTTGAGGATACACACAGCTGAAAAACATTTGGTGGCTGTAGAAATGTGGTTTATGAGGAGAATGCAAAGAATACCGTGGACAGACAGAAAAACCAATGACCAAGTATTACAGGAGACAAAAGAAAATCGTAAATTTAATAGAGAAATTAGACGTAGACAATCAAAATTTTGTGGACATGTCATAAGAAAGAATGAATTGGAATACAATACGGCAAAAGATGCCATGTGTTAACTGGGTATAAATTGAGGATACGCTACGACCAAAGTTCCCATATGTTAACTAGTTGTGGCATACAGACTTTAAAGCTGTGTGACAACTAGTAAACTTCATTGGACTTCCGGTCCCCAGCATGGCGGTTAGGCATTGAACCGCTAAGGTCTCTGGAGTATTTATCTTTGTGGCTGCGGTTTGCATTTCGCATTTTCCTCATGTTGGACTGGTAGTATATGATTCCATCGTCCAGCCAGTGAGTGAGTGCGAAGCGCGACTCTGTGAGCTGTGATATTCACGTGGAATGCTTGTACATGTCCGCCTGTGTTTGTACAGTGACCTGCATGTTCGGAACAATAGCTACCGGCTGTTACTGAATTGAGTGATTTGTCTTTTCGGTTCACGGGTGCATTTTTCAGGAGACTCCTGGGAGTCGGCGCTGGAGCTATGGAGTTCGTGCTTAATGCGACGCTTTCGGCGGGTCGCCGTGCGGATAGAGACAAAGCCATTTGAGAAAACCCGGGTCAATGAGGTCTTTCTGATGACTGCCGATTACATCGACGATGAACTGTTGTCTTCGTGGAGTCTTTTGTGTTGGCATTCTGGAGGCGGCATTATGCACAGTGTACCTGTGCGTGCTATTGGATGCCGAGACTCCTGTCTGTTCCACTTTTCATCATTGGACAGTTGGGAGTATTTTGTGTGATATTCACTGGTACAGGAATGCAGCATAATGGGAACGACCCGTTGCCGTGAAGCTGGAACCTCGACTAACAAACTAACTAACTAGTAAACTTCATTGGCCAACGGCAAAAGGAAGACACCAGGCAAATTTGATGGGGTAAGGGCCTTAGAATAGTTAATGGAAGACACTGCCAAATTTGATAGGATGCAGGCAAACGAAAGACAACTGTTAAACTGTATGAGGTACAAAAGGAAGACAGCTGTCATACTTAATGGGACACAAGGAAAGGGAAGAAAAATAGAAAATTTGATGATACAATGAAATAGGAAGACACCTGCAAACTTGATTGACCAAGAGCAATAGGAAGACACCTGGCAAACTTAATGGGATTATGGCAGGATGAAGACAATTGGGACAACTTGGTGGGATTAGGGCAGGATGAAGACAACTGGAAAAACTTGATGGGATTAGGGCAGAAGGAAGACAACTGGGGAAACTTGTTGGGATTAGGGCACGCAAATGATTTGGCCATGTAACTAGGTTACCAACTAACAGTATACCACAACAAACAATGACGTACAGGCCAAATGGAAGCAGAGGAAGAGGTCGACCACGTCAACGATGAACAGAGGGAATAGCAGAGACCATGGGAATCTCGATACATGAATCCCCATAAACGGACACTTTCCCGTTGTGTATGCTTCACCTCGACACCGCAAGGTACAAGAGGAACATGATGAGATGAGTTCCCTGGTCGAGCAGGAAAATCTGGTCACCAAGACATGTCTTGGAAAGTGAAAGTGGCCGGCGTGGCATTGACCACAACACCCCTTCAGTGCCGATATGTCCACACGATTATGGCGCTAGCGTGTATACCCAGTTCCACTAAAGGCGTGTAAAAAAAAAATGTCCTCTATCTTTCAAGTTGTTCCTGTAACAGATGATACCTCATTTCCTGCCTTTCTCAATTATGCCTTCGAGAAATAGGTCGGACGCTTTCGTGTTTCCTCCCACTAAATTGAACTCTATGTTTAGACTCTCTCTCTCTCTCTCTCTCTCTCTCTCTCTCTCTCTCTCTCTCTCTCTCTCTCTCTCTCTCTCTCTCTCTCTCTCTCTCTTCCTCTCTCTATCTCCCCCTTTATTTCCATCGTCAGCTGCTATTTCCTACCGTATACCCATTTACAGTATAACGACACAATATTGAATTTATCTCCGTGCTGGCTTCTGCTCTTTCTTTTCCTCTTTTGCTCCCGCTCTCCCTCTCTCACTCCCCGACCTTCTCCCTCTCTCTCTCTCTCTCTCTCTCTCTCTCTCTCTCTCTCTCTCTCTCTCTCTCTCTCTCTCTCTCTCCAGCTATGTTTCCAACCGTCTACCCATTTACAGTATAACTGTACACAATATTGAATTTATCTCCTTGCTGGCTTCTGCCCTCCCCACTCCTGCATACACTATAAGGCGGTTGCCAACTCCACAAACCACACCAGACCCACAAAAAAAAAGAAGAAAGAAGCAGAACTCAATTCCTTTCCACGCGGGAAATAAACTTTCTGTTTTAGTTCCATATCCTTCATCTAGCCATCCCCGACTTCACTGGGGACCTCTCGTTCGAGGGGGAGAAACTGGCAGTGGCGTATACACATTTAAACATAGTATAGGTTATACATAATCATGTATTATATAGGCTGTACTGTAATACAGTGCTACGTCTTGTATCTCATGCCACTATTTCCCCATAGACTGGTAACGTAATGTGCTATCTGGCCGAGTAGAAACGATAAGTAATTTATTACCTGTCAGAAATACCCCTCTTGGCGTAGCGGGTCTTTCTGAAGCGTTTAGTTTGTGGGAATTTGTGCTTTATCTCCGGCTGTACAAGCGCTGTATATTTCACGTTATTGGTTAGGATGGTGAATATTGATCGCACTCTTTTAGTGTGTACTACTGGTAAATCCAATCTTGGGCAATGAGTAATGGTAATGATAAAGAAACTGTGGTTAGTGGAGATGTGTGTGTTTTCTTTTTCTTTTCAGAATGATGTTTTCATAATGGTCAAGTAGAATGCCCTCGTCTGAGGCTAAGGTGTAGTAAACGAGTTTCATAATCAAGCATACAGATTTCGAAATCAGTTGTTATTGGCTGACATTACCAATGTCTGCTAGAGATTTGGCACATAGAAAAGACGAATGGTGTGTCCGTAATGCGTTTCTAGGTACGTGTAGTTCACAGTGAACCGTGTTTAGGATTCTATGTTATAGTGAATGGTGGCTGAGTTTTTATGCTGAAGTGAATCTTAGTTTGGTTTCTATGTTGAGGTGAATCTTAGTTGTGTGTCTATGTTAAGATGAATTGTGGCTGGGTGTCTATGTTGAGGTTAGTATCCTTGAGTTTCTATGTTAAAGTGAGCATCCCCGAATTCCTATGTTAAAGTGAACATCCCTAGGTTTCTATGTTAAAGTGAACATCTCTAAGTTTCGATGTTACAGTGAACATACCTAGGTTTCTCTGTGCTAAAGTGGCCATCCCTGAGTTTCTACATTAAAGTGAACCGTGAGGCGTTTTGTGAAGTGGATGGTTCTGTAATAAAGAACTGGGTATCACGTTGCATCTCCATTAATGTCCTCACGTCTCAAGACAATTGTGCGGGTTCTTGGCTTGCTCATTCCACTTTCGAGTGCAGTTCTAAACTCCTCGCTATGTACCTTAAAGATAAGTATGTCCGACTTTGGCATGTATTAGTGTATAGTTTGATTCTACTAGGCATAAAAACAACTGACTGACCAATGTGAAATTTGATGTAAGCTGCGATGATGTTGATTTTATCTAAGAATGATGAGAACACAAAGAATAGATAAATATTGTAATGATGATATCTTGAAAGAAGTTAACTCATCAAGAGAACCGGTTACTCGCATTGGGCGAACATAGTTCACATGTTTTGTGCACATAATGAGAAGAGGACAGATCGAGTACGTCGTGACTTCAGGGAAACTTGAAGGGAAAAAGAGACAGCGACAGACCATGAAAGAAGTTAATAGACAGTTTGGCGTCATGGCATTGGCGAGGCATCGGTGTCGGAAATTATTGCCAATACACGAGAAGACTGTAGACAGATATGACGACAAGTGCCACAACGCTCAACACGAGACAGAAGGCTGTAGACAGATATGACGACAAGTGCCACAACGCTCAACACGAGACAGAAGGCTGTAGACAGATATGACGACAAGTGCCACAACGCTCAACACGAGACAGAAGGCTGTAGACAGATATGACAACAATTGCCGCAACGCTCAACAGGAGACAGAAGGCTGTAGACAGATATGACGACAAATGCCACAACGCTCAACACGAGACAGAAGGCTGTAGACAGATATGACGACCATGCCACAACGCTCAACACGAGACAGAAGGCTGTAGACAGACATGACGACAAATGCCACAACACTCAACACGAGACAGAAGGCTGTAGACAGATATGACGACATATGCCACAACGCTCAATGTGATGAAAACTCCACCGCGGAACAAGCACGACGGGATACCTCAGATCACCAGAAGCTGCCACTCTCTCACACCCTCTCAAACCCTCTCGCCGAATGTTTCGGTCCCTTTACATTCTTGACATTTTCAGGTGGGCTGTGATACGGCTACGAAGCTATGATACACATATCTGTCTATGAGATTCACTTCTACAATCTTGACATTTTCAGGTGGGCTGTGATACGACTATGAAACTATGATACGAAGATTTATCTATGAGATTCACTTCTACAATCTTGACATTTTCAGGAGGGCTGTGATACGGCTACGAAGCTATAATACACAGATCTGTCTATGAGATTCACATCTACAATCTTGACATTTTCAGGTGGGCTGTGATACGGCTATGAAGCTATGATACGAGGAAGATCTATGAGACTCACTTCTACAATCTTGTCATTTTCAGGAGGGCTGTGATACGGCGATGAACCTATGATAGGAAGATCTATATATGAGATTCACTTCCACAATCTTGACATTTTCAGGAGGGCTGTGATACGGCTATAAAACTATGATACAAGGAAGATCTATCTATGAGATTCACTTCTACATTCTTCCAGTGAACTTCTGAACTAGAATAGTTTACCTGAAAATGTGTCCAAATGCTGCCGACATACTTCAATAAAACACATTCTTGGAGCGATTTTTGCTTTCCTCTTCTTTCTGTGTATTTGACTTAGCTATTCCATTATCCCCCATTCAGCTTCACCAAATCTGCAGGCAACGAATTGCCAGAGCACAGATTTACTTCAAACTTCCCGAAGAATGTAAATTACCTATTAAAGGGTGAAAGCAGATCCGGTAACGTAAATTGTTTGTTGAAGGCGCGTAACATTGTAAGGATTTCTCGGATATTAGGTCACAGTGTTCTGAGGGTAGGTGACTAGTGTCATTCTCACTGGCTGTTCTTTCTTCAGCGAAGTGCTTAGATAAATTCTTGTTCACAAAGCTATCATGTCTGTAAATAACATTTTTATTTGGTTTCGTTAAGTCTCGTTACGGCGTTACATTTATACATAATAGGTATTGGGAAAAGACAAAAAAACAACAACAACACAATTTAGTTTCCAGTCTGTCCAGAATTCCCTTCGCAATACACTAATGTTTCTTCCAGCCGGGCATGTGTATCGAATGAGCTGAGTATTAACCTTAAAAATAGAATATATTTCTTCCTGCTATGCTTGTATTTCGAATGAGTTTATTATTTCTTCGAAGAACACTACCTACAATTTTCTCGAAGCAGTTTATTATTTCTTCAAACGAGATAATTGTTTTATGGAAACAGACTTGTGTTTCTTTGAATCAGACTACGATACCATCGAAGCAGACTAGCATTTCATCAATACAGACTAGCATTTCATCAATACAGACTAGTATTTCATCAATACAGACTAGCATTTCATCAATACAGACTAGCATGTCATCAATACAGACTAGTATTTCTTCAAAACAGATTAGTATTTCTTCAAAACAGATTAATATTAAATAGATTCTCCTCGTCCTCCTCCTCCTCCTCCTCCTCCTTCTTCTTCTTCTTCTTCTTCTTCTTCTTCTTCTTCTTCTTCTTCTTCTTCTTCTTCTTCTTCTTCTTCTTCTTCTTCTTCTTCTTCTTCTTCTTCTTCTTCTTCTTCTTCTTCTTCTTCTTCTTCTTCTTCGACGTCGTCGTCGGGCGCCACGGTCAATACCATGCCGGTCGCCTTTACTTCCCATGACATTTCCTGGAACCCATCCAAGACTGGGAACCCAGGTCACGTTTTAAAGAAAAGACCGTCCCCCTTGGCAATTCGAATACTTGACTCTCGGACCTGCAGCCAATCATGCTAGCCACAGCGATAGCGCGGCTCCAGATTGTACACAAACCACCAAAGAACAGAAACCACCATGGAAACAAACCACCAATGGACACAAACCACCAATGGACACAAACCACCAATGGACACAAACCACCAATGGACAGAACCCACCAATGAATACAACCCGCTAATAAACACAACCCACCAATGAAAACAATCCACCAATGAAAACAAACCACCAATGAACACAACCCACTAATGAAAACAACCCACTAATGAAAACAAACCACAATGAACACAACCCACCAATGAACACAAACCACCAATGAACACAAACCACCAATGCACACAAACCTCCAATGAACACAAACCAGCAATGAACACAAACCTCCAATGAACACAAACCACCAATGAACACAAACCTCCAATGAACACAAACCAGCAATGAACACAAACCTCCAATGAACACAAACCACCAATGAACACAAACCTCCAATGAACACAAACCACCAATGAACACAAACCTCCAATGAACACAAACCAGCAATGAACACAAACCTCCAATGAACACAAACCAGCAATGAACACAAACCTCCAATGAACACAAACCACCAATGAACACAAACCTCCAATGAACACAAACCACCAATGAACACAAACCTCCAATGAACACAAACCACCAATGAACACAAACCTCCAATGAACACAAACCAGCAATGAACACAAACCAGCAATGAAGACAACCCACCAATGAACACAATCAATGAACACAAACCACCAATGAACACAATCAATGAACACAAACCAGCAATGAACACAATCAATGAACACAAACCAGCAATGAACACAATCAATGAACACAAACCAGCAATGAACACAAACCAGCAATGAACACAATCAATGAACACAAACCAGCAATGAACACAATCAATGAACACAAACCAGCAATGAACACAATCAATGAACACAAACCAGCAATGAACACAATCAATGAACACAAACCAGCAATGAACACAATCAATGAACACAAACCAGCAATGAACACAATCAATGAACACAAACCAGCAATGAACACAATCAATGAACACAAACCAGCAATGAACACAACCAGCAATGAACACAATCAATGAACACAAACCAGCAATGAACACAATCAATGAACACAAACCAGCAATGAACACAAACCAGCAATGAACACAATCAATGAACACAAACCAGCAATGAACACAATCCAATGAACACCAACCAGCAATGAACCACAATCAATGAACACAAACCAGCAATGAACACAATCAATGAACACAAACCAGCAATGAACACACTCAATGAACACAAACCAGCAATGAACACAATCAATGAACACAAACCAGCAATGAACACAATCAATGAACACAAACCAGCAATGAAGACAACCCACCAATGAACACAATCAATGAACACAAACCAGCAATGAACACAATCAATGAACACAAACCAGCAATGAACACAATCAATGAACACAAACCAGCAATGAACACAATCAATGAACACAAACCAGCAATGAAGACAACCCACAAATGAACACAATCAATGAACACAAACCAGCAATGAACACAATCAATGAACACAAACCAGCAATGAAGACAACCCACCAATGAACACAAACCACCAATGAACACAAACCTCCAATGAACACAAACCAGCAATGAACACAATCAATGAACACAAACCAGCAATGAACACAATCAATGAACACAAACCAGCAATGAACACAATCAATGAACACAAACCAGCAATGAACACAAACAATGAACACAAACCCGCAATGAACACAATCAATGAACACAACCCGCAATGAAAAATAATGAAAAAAACCCGCAATGAACACAATCAATGAACACAAACCAGCAATGAACACAATCAATGAACACAAACCAGCAATGAACACAACCAATGAACACAATCCAGCAATGAACACAATCAATGAACACAAACCAGCAATGAACACAACCAATGAACACAAACCACCAATGAACACAAACCAGCAATGAACACAACCAATGAACACAATCAATGAACACAAACCACCAATGAACACAATCAATGAACACAAACCAGCAATGAACACAACCAATGAACACAAACCAGCAATGAACACAATCAATGAACACAAACCAGCAATGAACACAACCAATGAACACAATCAATGAACACAAACCACCAATGAACACAATCAATGAACACAAACCAGCAATGAACACAAACCAGCAATGAACACAACCAATGAACACAATCCAGCAATGAACACAATCAATGAACACAAACCAGCAATGAACACAACCAATGAACACAAACCAGCAATGAACACAATCAATGAACACAAACCAGCAATGAACACAAACCAGCAATGAACACAATCAATGAACACAAACCAGCAATGAACACAATCAATGAACACAAACCAGCAATGAACACAATCAATGAACACAAACCAGCAATGAACACAATCAATGAACACAAACCAGCAATGAACACAACCAATGAACACAATCCAGCAATGAACACAACCAATGAAGACAACCCACCAATGAACACAACCAATGAACACAAACCACCAATGAACACAATCAATGAACACAAACCAGAAATGAACACAAACCACCAATGAACACAAACCAGCAATGAACACAAACCACCAATGAACACCACAAACTACTGATGAACAAAAACCACCAATGAATACAAACCACCAATGAACACAATCAATGAACACAAACCAGCAATGAACACAAACCACCAATGAACACCACAAACTACCGATGAACAAAAACCACCAATGAATACAAGTCACAAATGAACACCATCCATCAATGAATTCAAGCCAAACCTCTGTTACCTCCGTATAAAGTTGTTTCCCAGTTTTCCCAATATTACTCATTGTTATCTCTGATTCACTTCCTTGTCTATGTTTGTTCTTGATTTATCCCGTGTTGGTGCCTTCTTTCATCTGGCTTGTCTGCATTATTATTGTTATAATAATTATTAATATTATCTTCTTCTTCTTCTTCTTCGTTCATCCGGAGTTTTTTTTCGGATGTGATTGCGTTGTGCCTGTTTACAGCAGAGCTGCGTTCTTGCGCCGTTAGGCCGACACATCCGACTTCTGCGGGCATTTGTTGACCGGGTTAACCTTCCCGGGGGTTTCTTAGGACGTTTGACTCTCACTGTTGTGGTGTTATCTCCCATCCTAGCTGGCCCATATAGAACAGCCAAAGACATCCTGGTCAGCCCTCAAGGGAAGGCAGGGGCAGACCATGGGCATTCCCCGCCATCCAAGGAGGCTTCCATACTTGCAGAGCCAACACACAGCGCTCTGGTACTGGGCTCACCCAAGGAATCGTCACGTCCTGCACATGGCTGCTTAGCCTCACTTCCGTATATTGGGCCTTCCGTTCACCATAGGCTGTTCTTCCGGAAACCAGAAGAATGCAGTGTGCAGATGACATCCACACAGTGAGCTTTCGATTCGGACTTTCCGCACAATGGATTTGCTATCCGAGCAATATTCCATTTCGTGCCACTAGGACACTTTTTCCACCTTTTTTGAAAGCCCACACAGTGAGCTTTTGATTCAGACTTTCCACATAATGGATTTGCTATCCAAGCAATATTCCATTTCGTGCCACTAGAACACTTTTTCCACCTTTTTTGAAAGCCCACACAGTGAGCTTTTGATTCGGACTTTCCACGTAATGGATCTCCTATCCAGCAATATTCCATTTCATGCCTCTGGGAGGCTTTTGTAACCGACATACCTGTGGTATGAAGTGTGGCAGTCTGAATACTTCTTCATACACCTTTAAATGTCAACCTGTATGTAGTTAAAGTAAGCTACGGTCAACTTGAGCTTGTTGATATCTCCATAGAGCTTGTCCTCTAATGAAGCAGGTGTGGGCCAAAATATTTTTCTCTGTTCTGCATATATTGGGCAATCCTGAAGCAAATGTTTTGCTGTCATTTTTCCAGTTCGACAATTACATTCATCGGTATCTCCTATCTTTAGTTTATTGAACAAGTGGTATTTCAGCCTGTTATGTCCTGTGCGGAGTCTGAAGATTGCTACTTGTTCTCTTCTGTCGAGTTTGTAATATGCATCATCCTTCTGGTGGCCTGGATGCTCTGATTCCCATTTGGTTCTATAGGTGCTTTTTATCAACCTCTTGCCTCATTATAGGTTATATCTATGTCAGGCTGTGGTAGTCGTCCGCCCTCTTTTGCCAGTCTGTCAGCCTCTTCATTTCCAGGTATACTGCAATGTGATGGGATCCACTGTATTACAACTTTTTTGGATTTCTGGCATAGACCATGGAGTGCTGCTCTTAGGTCAGCTATTTCTGTGCTGTTATTGCTCTTCAGTATTGAGACAGCTGACTTTGCATCTGTGAAGATAGCTATTTGCTTCTCTTTATTTTCCTCCATCAAGAGCATTTCTGCTGCAGTTTTCAGAGCCTCTACCTCCGCTTTGAAGTTACTTGAAAACTTTCCAGTTGCCATTGAATGTGTTTTTTTCACTCCATTTTTTAAATTTAGGAGAATTCCTCCTCCTCCATTCTCTATTGAATTTTTGGCTGATCCATCTGTATATGCATGGGTCCAATTGCTGCTTGGGTATTGTTCTTTTATGTAGTTTAGGGTTATATCTCTTCTTTCGGTTTCATGCTGAGTGTTCTTTTTCTCAATACCAGGAATGTTTTCTATCATCTCAGGCAGTTGCTGCTGTCTCCAAGCTGGGAACTTGTCTGCATTGTAAATAGGTTTGACTGTTGATATGTTAAGTATGGGATCTGCCCTAATCTTTCGTTTTGCAGTTTCTACAAAGTTGCTACGCTTCAGTCGTCCCTTTCCAAAACCACTAAACCTTTTATACATAGGGTGGTCTGTCAATCTTCTAAATTTTTCTGCTTGTTGCTGGGCTCTGCTATCTCTTCTATCCTGCATTGGTTGTAAACAAGTGATCTTTTCAAGTTCATTAATAGGCGTTGTCTTCAGGCTTCCAGTTATGATTCGCATTCCTTGATTTTGGACTCTACTTATTTTGTTAAAGTTTGACTTAGCTGCTGTTGCCCAAGCTGCAATGCCATATTCCAGTACTGGCCTCACCCGTCCAGTATATAACTTCTTGAGAACTTTCTCATCTGCTCCCCACGTTGTACCAGCAAGCTTTTTCATGATTGCCATTCTTTGCCTTGCTCTTGTTCGATTTTTCTCAACCTGTGTTTTCCATGTCAGGCGACGATCAAAGGTGACTCCGAGATAGTTTGGATTTTCTTCATGGCGCAATATTTTTCCATTCAATACCAGCTTAGTTTGTTGAGTTTTATTTGAGAGGGAGAACACTGTGCATGTTGTTTTCTCCTCACTTATCTTCACTAGCCATGATTTTGACCAGTCCTCTAGTGCTAATAAGGCTTGCTGTATTCTGCTGTTAGCTGTACTAATATATTCTTCAGATGTCCATATGGCTAGGTCATCTGCAAAGGATGATGTGTGTACTCTGGCTGGAAAATTTTCTGTGATGTCGTTTATATATGCTAGGAATAATGTTGGTGAAAGAACTCCTCCTTGGGGGACACCTTGCTCCAACAGCATCATTTTGCTGGTTTGTCCTTGTACTTTTGTCCTGGCAGTTCTGTTCTCAAGGTAGTGGCTGATCCATTTGTACATTTTCCCACAAACATGCATTTTTTGCAGTTTTACTTTCAGTCCTTCCTTCCATACTTTATCAAATGCTTTTTCTAAATCTATCCAGACTGCTAGTGTGTGCTTTTTCTCTTGGAAGGCATCCTCTATTTCCTGAGCTATATAGGTTATTTGATCTTCAGTGGATCTGTACTTTCTGAATCCTGCTTGGTGTGGTGTTAAGAGTTTGTTTTCTTCCAGATGCCATGTTAGCCTGCCATTGGTAATGCGTTCCATTAATTTTCCTACACAGCTAAGTAGACTGATAGGTCGATAGCCATTTGGTTCTTCCAGGTCTTTTCCTTTCTTTGGGATTGGTATTAGTATAGCTTCCTTCCATGCCTGTGGGACTATTCCCCTCTTCCAGCTGTAATTTAGGACTGCTAGTAGTTTCTTTTTTGCCTTAGTGCCTAGTCCTATTAGCATTTCATTTGTGATTCCATCCTTTCCTGGTGATTTCTTCTTTTTTAGGGTATTCATTGCCTGTTCCATTTCTTCCATTGTTAGATTTGCCATCATATATTCTGCTGCTGTCTCTGTATTTGTATGATGTATCTGTTTGTCTTTGATTGCTTTCTTCTGTTCGGTTGTAATATCAATGTGGTTTGCATTTGCATAGTGTTCCATTAGTGCATTTGCAGCCTTTTTTCCTGTAAGCAAGGCATTTCCTTGTTTAATTGTTATTTGTTTGTTGCTAGGTCCTTCATTGTTCATGGCTTTCACTAGTTTCCATAGTTTGTTTCCATCCCTGTCAAAATTCAGGTTTTCTGTTTTTTCCCTCCAACAATCTCTTGTTGTTTGATTTACTGTTCTTTTATATTTTGCTGAGATGGCTTTGAGAGAGATATTCGCTTCAATTGTTTGTTCTCTCTCTGCTGTCTTCCTGGCATCTTCAACTTTGTCCTCCAAACTTTGTAGTTCTTCAGTCCAGTATGGTTTGTAATTTTTCCTCGCTCCTCTAGGAATGGACTCAGTGGCTGCCTGTATTATCGCTCTGTTTAGACTTTCCACCATTTGCTTTATGTTGCCATATCGTGTATTTATGTTTTCACAATATTTGTCTGTTAGTATGGCAAATCTGTCCCAATCTGCTCGTTTGTAATTCCAGCGGGGCAAGAGCTTTTGCTCCTGTGGAACATACTCCATATTCATTACAAGCTTGATTGGTCTGTGGTCACTACCTGCTAATTGGTTCAGCACATGGCGATCGATTTTGTGGAGGATGTCTCCTGTGCAGAAAGCTAAGTCTGGAGTAGAAGTGGTAAGCCATCTTCTGGAGTAGAAGCTCGGTGTGTCATCCGTTGTGTTGAGTAGATGGAGATTTGAGTCTATTTCCCAGTCCTCCAATTCATCTCCTCTTTTGTCAGTATCTGGGTATCCCCATCTTTCTGAACGGCTATTAAAGTCTCCGACAATAATGCAGTTTGTGTCAGTTATTTTCATGTTTGAGAGTGTAAGGTCCTTATCTGCTGGGCTATAAAGATTGTAGATTCTTATTTTCACGTCCTTTATCATTATATCAACACCTATAATTTCCGTTTGGTTGTCAGAGATCACAGATACTTCGCTGCAAGGTATTGTATTTCGTGTAAGTATTAGAACTCCTCCTTTGTGTCCTTCGCGGTCGAAACGTGTGGCCTGATATCCTCTGACTGAGAATTTGTGATTGGCGTTGAGGTGTGTCTCTTGAATGCATGCCACATCTATTCTATCTTTATGAAGACGCTGTGTTAGGGAGTCTTTCTTCTTGTAAACTCCTTCGGCATTCCACTGTAGTATGTTGAGTGTCCGGGGTATTTGGTCAATAGCTCTTAACCTACTCCTCTGTGCCTTGACTCCACAGCACAGGGGAAGGTGACCACCAGTAGTCATGGGTGGACCCCCTCGAGGCATGGGGCCCGGCACTATCGCCGCCTGATGGGACTTCACGGGATTAGCACCATAACGATTAAATTAATATTATTATTGTTATTATTCTGTCATCTCGGGAATTGTTCATAATTGGTTTGATTTTATCACCAAGATGTAGACTCGATGAGACGATCAGACAACACAGACGCACACAAGCACACACAAACAAACAAACACACACACACACACACTCTCTCTCTCTCGCTCGTACACACACACACACACAAACATAAACACACACACACACATACACACACACTCGCAAATAAGTCCCTCAGCAGGAACTTGCTGTTAGTTAATTAGTTAATCAGTTAGTCATTTGGTTGGTTGATTGGTTAGTTAATTGGCTGGTTGGTTGCTTGGTAGGTTGGTTGGTTAGTTAGTTAGTTAGTTGGTTGGTTGGTTGCTTAGTTGGTTGGTTAGTTAGTTGAGTGGTTGGTTAGTTAGTTATAGTCGGTTGGTTGATTGCCTGGTTGGTTGGTTAGTTGGTTGGTTGGTTAGCTAGTTATTTAGTTGATTGGTTCATTGCTAAGTTGGTTGGTTGGTTATTTAGTTAGTTAGGTTGATTAGTAAGTTAGTTGCTTGGTTGGTTGGTTGGTTAGTTAGTTGGCTGGTTAGTTGGTTGGTTGATTGGTTGGCTAATTGATTGGTTGGTTAGTTAGTTGATTGGTTGATTGGTAAGTTAGTTAGTTATTTGTTGGTTGGTTAGTTATTTGGTTAGTTGGTTGGTTGGTTGATTAGTTAGTTGACTGGTTGATTGGTTGGTTAGTTGATTGGTTGATTGGTTAGTTAGTTAGTTAGTTAGCTGATTGGTAAGTAGGTTAATTAGTTTGTTTGTTGGTTGATTAGTTATTTAGTTGGTTGGTTGGTTGGTTGGTTGGTTAGTTGATTAGTTTGTTAGTCAGTTAGTTATTCAGTTGGTTGGTTGATTGGTAATTTAGTTAGTTGGTTGGTTGGTTGTCAGATCATCTCATTGCACATATAAACTTTAATGCATAAGTGCTTGGGCCCATTCCTCAGTGTGTAGTGGTCAACAGCACGAGTTCTGTGCCTGTTAATTCATCTTTTACCCGCTTTCCCCGCGCTTCGGCATCACAACACGACAATGAAAAACAAGACCGGTTTCAACACGTATGCACGCACTCCGCAGCACCGGTGACATACATAAATCTTCTCTGGTTGTATGCAGTGTCAGGACCTTCACATTGTATAGGCCTGAGTGCATGAGTGATTAGGTGGTCAGTCTTGTCCTTTCGTAGCGAACGGCGAGAGCTTATATCGAACCAAAGACATAAAATGAATGAAGCTTGATGCCACTGCAACAACTCAGTCTTGTTTATTGTATTAGTCTTCTTTCTTTATTGTATTAGTCTTCTTTCTTCATTGTATTAGTCTTCTTTCTTCATTCTATTAGACTTGGCAAATGAGATTGCGATGGGATCGGTAGGGGTTCTAGAAGAATCTCAAACTCGAGCGGTAAGACCAGGAGAACTTTCAATCAGATATCGGTGGGAACGATTAGTACTGTGACCCTTCGCTAGCTGTTGAATGAGGGTACGGAGCGCGTATGGGAATGTCCTGAGTGCAATGATGTCGGTTCCTAGCTCAAGTCAACTCGAAATTAAACTTGTCAGTATGTCACTATTAGTATTAATCGCGACCCTATGACACGGTCGGATCCAAAGAGTACATGACAATTAGAGGCGTTATCTCAGTGAAATGGAAAACTTCAGCAGAGATAGATTTCATAATTTGACGTGAGTTTCGTATCCGGGGACCAGGTCGATATCTCGCCAACAGACAAGAGATCGTCTTAGACATAACCGGTGGTCCGCTTGGCAACTTGGGAATGTTGGTTTGACGGTTGTCGAGTTCGGTGTTGTGTGTGTGTGTGTGTGTGTGTGTGTGCGTGCGTGTGTGTGTGTGTGTGTGTGTGTGTGTGTGTGTGTGTGTGTGTGTGTGTGTGTGTGTGTGTGTGTGTGTGAGAGAGAGAGAGAGAGAGAGAGAGAGAGAGAGAGAGAGAGAGAGAGATATTATGTCCCTGGTGTGACATATATTGTGCTGGCAATGCAACGGCTGATAGTGTGATCGTTTTGTGGAGGTCTGGGGTATTTATATCTTCTGGTTTAAGACTTTTTGCGAGCTCAGAAATATAGCAACAAATATACACATAAACGGAAGCTGTGTTTAGGTATTACTGGAATAACAGTGAATGAGAAGAAGAAAGAAGAAGAAGAAGAAGAAGAAGAAGAAGAAGAAGAAGAAGAAAAGAAGAAGAAGAAGAAGAAGAAGCAAAAGCAGAGGAAACTGAATAAGCCAAAATATCACACAATAAAGAATCAAACATACACACACGCGAACGCACACACACACACACACACACATATATATATATATATTAGTCACGTTAAGACACTACATTACTTTATATAACAATAATATTAACTAAGTTCATCTTATACTATCTTATATCAATAATCTTAAAAACAACAACAAGTTCAGACTACCCTATATTATCTTAGAATTAAAAAAACAACAACATTGAGCCACCCTACATTATCTAATATAATAACCATGCTGAGACTACCCTACATTATCTTACATAAAAACCATGTTGAGACAACACTATATTATCTTATATAAAACCACATTAAGACTACCCTACATTATCTTACATAAAAACCATGTTGAGACCACACTATATTAACTTATATAAAAGCAAATTAAGACTACCCTACATTATCTATATCTATAAAAGAGACTGTATGACGTATGTTTGTTTGTTTGTGGGTTTGTGGATTTGGATGCGTTCGATAACGGTACATCCGATTGAGATGACATTTTCTACACGTCTTCCTTTCATTCCTGTGCAACCGACTATAATAATTTCTGAATGTAAAATCTTCTACTTATTTAATAACATTTACTTTTCCATTTTCATTATATAATGTCTATATAGCAGGGGCACTTCACTCTAGAAAAGTTATTTCAAGGGGCATAACTTTTAATAACATTTCTAAATACTTTATAGTCATATTGTTGGACTTTCCTGCACTATTGTTACACTCTTTGTCTATAGTTATTTTTAGGCATATGAGTTATATTAAATAATGATATAATCTTTAAGGTATTTTTACAGTTGGCATAAAAATAATGCATTATGCATAACATTTAACCCATCTTTTTCTACAGTTTTCATTGAATGGTGTGTGGAAGGACATTCTTTTAAGTTACTGTGCGCCAAAAGCTGGGCGAAACCACGCCGGTCAGACAGATAGACAGACAGACAGTCGGGAACGGGAGAGCTTATATGACTACTTATATGAATTAAATTAGATGCTACCCACCAGGGACTGGGTGAAGCCGGGCCGGGACAGACAGACAGACAGACATACAGACAGTCGGGAACGGGAGAGCTTATATGACTACGTATATGAATTAAATTAGATGCTCCCCACCAGGGACTGGGTGAAGCCGGGCCGGGACAGACAGACAGACATACATACAGACAGTCGGGAACGGGAGAGCTTATATGACTACGTATATGAATTAAATTAGATGCTCCCCACCAGGGACTGGGTGAAGCCGGGCCGGGACAGAGAGACAAACAGATAGTCGGGAACGGGAGAGCTTATATGACTACGTATATGAATTAAATTAGATGCTCCCCACCAGGGACTGGGTGAAGCCGGGCCGGGTCAGCCAGCCAGACAGACAAACAAGCAGACAGACTGACTGATAGATAGATAGATCCCCTCCAGGGCCTGGGCGAAGCCGGGCCGGGTCAGCTAGTCTTACATAAAAACCATGTTCAGACCACACTATATTATCTTATATAAAACCACATTAAGACTACCCTACATTATCTTACATCAAAACAATTTTGAGACTACCCTACTTTATCATACATAAAAGCCATGTCGAGACTACAGTACATAATCTGATATAAAACCCATGTTGAGACTACTGTACATTTTCTTACATAAAAACCACACTGAGACTTCCCTACATTATCTTTTATAAAAACCACGTTGAGATTATCCTACATTGTCTTACATAAAAACTATGGTCGAGACAGGAACACTGAGCTGATCAACGACTCTGGTCTTCTTCTTCTTCTTCTTCTTCTTCTTCTTCTTCTTCTTCTTCTTCTTCTTCTTCTTCTTCTTCTTCTTCTTCTTCTTCTTCTTCTTCTTCTTCTTCTTCTTCTTCTTCTTCTTCTTCTTCTTCTTCTTCTTCTTCAGCGTTCCGAGCCATTGAGGTTCTTTGCTGCAGATACAATCTCCATTTGTCTCTCTGGTTGACCTTCTCTTGTGCTTGCAGGTCTGTAAATATATTATTTCTCCATCGTCTTCTTGGTCTACCTCGGTGTCTACGGTCATTTATTTCCTGAGTGTAAGCGAGTTATGTTTTCCTATTATCTTCCATTCTTTCTATATGTCCCAGCCATTGCAGTCTATTAGCCTTCATGATACCAGTGATTAGCGGGGACTTAAACAGATCGTAAATGTCTTTGCTACTTCTTCTTTTCCACTCTCCATTCTGTGTATCCCTAATGGGTCCAAAGATGCGTCTTAAGACTTTGTTCTCAAAGGTTTGTAGCAAGGCTTCATCTCCTTTCGTTGTACTCCAGGTTTCAGAGCCATACAGCACAACTGGAACGACTCTGGTGACTGAGTGAAATGGCGAGTCATGACCGCCCACGCTTACCGGCATGGCACATGATGGATGGATCTTATATAAAAACCATTTTGAGCACATTGAG
>JACEFZ010003239.1:0-25636 GCA_014155875.1 Cepaea nemoralis
GCAATGATGTACAGATCAGACGGAAACAGAGGAAGAGGCCGACCACGTAAACGTTGGACGGAGGGAATAGCAGAGTCCATGGGAATATCGATATATGAAGCCCATAATCGGGCACTCTCACGATGTTTATACTTCACCTGGACACCTCAAAGTACAAGAGGAACATGATGAGATGAGATGATGAGAGTGTTGACAGGAGGATGGTCAGGAATAAACTTTTGGCTGCGTTTCCCCAATACTGATATGGTGTGAGAGACAATGTTGCCTTCTAGCTTGCGTTCGCTGGCTGTAAACTCCAGCGTGAAGTCCTGTATGTCAGATAAAGACATCCTGTTGTCCAACATCAGTGTGATGTCATTCCGGACTGAGGTATCCGTTGAGTATCCGTTGTCCTATGTCTGGCTCATTGGTGTGCAGACTGGTGGTTCCTCGCCGTGCAGGCAGACACTCTCCGACTTCGGAGGAATCAGCGATCCAACTGACGTTAGCCCAGGGCGCGCGACTAGGACGTGTCAGTAGATCTTGGCCACTATTGAACCTGACCCTGGTGCCCTGGAAACACCTCCGCGTCCCAATGTTACCTTCTGTATTCGCCTGCCTACCTTAGGTTTTGTTATTAATGATTAATTGAAATTAATTAATTAAAATGATTAATTGGCTGCGTGCATTACTTCCTATAGAACATGCAAGCGTCATTGGACATGAAAAGAGTCTTATACCAAACAATCACCCGTCCAGTACAATGTCAGGCACCAGTGCTTACAACATTGTACAATCGGAGCTAAGTGTGGCGCTACCTCTCCTTCTACACTCAATCGCACCAAAAGCCTTTAGATATCTGACTTCACGTCACTGACATATAGAATCATCCTGACAAATATCTGTGTTAAAGTTAGGGCAAAGATGACAATTATAATGTACAACAGTTCATTACAACATTGAATACGGCAAAATAAGACTTCAAGAGTAATTCTGTCTTGTTAGTCATCAGTCTGAAGAAAAAGAAGAAAGCAAGATCCCCGCGTCTTCACTGAATCAAAGAAGCAATATATGCCACATATTCCAGGGAGGCAAAACTTGGTGGATGAGACACAATCCACCCCGACGACCGGTGCCATACAAAGTTGTAGTGGCGTTCTGGTAACGCCTACTAGATGGAGGTTTTCACAGCGTAGCAGGAATTTAAATTAATTGCTGAAATTGTTTTAATTTGTTACGGTTGCACAGTTCCTACATTTGCTGATTCTGGCTACTATCGGCGCCGTTGAAGCCCCAGCCACTCTTCTCTTCTCTCTCCCCTTCCTCCACTGCTCACTCTTGGTTCCTAATTTTACCTACATCTCAATCTCTTAGTATATGTGATTCTTAGTTCAACCCAGTGAATCAGACAAACTCAAGATGACAGAAGTCACGAGACATTCCTGTCCAGAGACAAGATGGAGAAGTCACATGATTAGGCTGCTGAACATAGACACCAGCCTGCACCTTACGCCGAGAAACAAAGCCTCTGGTTTAGCACATTACAGCACTGTATTTCAGTGCCATGACAAAATCGTCGTATTTCCTGTATTTTTATTGTTTAGAGTACATAGAGCCTGAAGGAAACTGAGTGGAAGATTATCATCATTTTCCACGAATTAAATCAGTTTCACGACGGGATATTTATTTGTGTAGCAAGATCGTTCAATTTCGTTGTAAAGTTACCAGAACAAAACGAATATGGACCGTAATTAGTGAAATACGAGCGTGAGAATGTCTGAGTAAAGATATGTCTAGTGAATATATCGACATGGAAAATAGCGGACCATTTCAGCCATGCTTGAAGTAACGTAAGGACACACAACATACTACAGTGCTAAATGAGTCCTTAAAAAAAGCCCCCTTTGCACATCGTATGCAGCAAAACAAGGCTGATGTGGCTTGCATCCAAGAAACACATCTAAATACCTATCACAAATTGTCAGTAAGGGGATATCAGACGGTACGTCTCGATCGAGGACTTAAGGGTTAAGTTTTAGTGCTCATCCACAATTCATTAGCATGCAGTGAAATATTAGTGAACACAAAATCCAGGCAGAAATGATAGGGATCGACATAATGATACAGAAAATTAACATTAGCATCAACATATACAGCCCAGCATCTACATATCTAGCACTTTTATGCAGGGAAATGAATGATTCCAACTGCATAATAGTCAGAAATTTTAACACCCGGTCTGAAAGATGGGGATATTCAGATAACAATAACAGAGGAGATGAAGTTAAGGACTGGGAAATAGATTCTAATCTCAGTCTAATCACTCAACCAGATGACAAACCGAGCTTCGACTCCAGCAGATTGTGTACTACTAGAACTCCAGACATAGTTTTCTCCGCAGTATACACCACTACAATATTGATCGTCATGTGCTTGACCAATTAGCAGACAGCGACCACAGAGCAATAAAACTTTTCCTCAATATGACGTACGTTCCGCAAGAACAAAAGCCGTGGAACCCCTGAAACTATAAACGAGATTATTGGAACAAATATGCCATGCTAACAGACAAGTAATGTGAGAACATAATAACACGACATGGCAAAATGAAAACAATGGTGGAAGCTCTAAACAAATTAATATTACAGGCGGCCACTGCATGCATTCCAGGAGGAGCAAGATGGAACTACAAGCCACATTGGATGGAGGAACTACGAACACTGGAGAACAAAACTGAGGATTCCAGAAAGATAGCGGGACGACCAAAACAACAACAACAACAACAACAACAACAACAACAACAACAACAACAACAACAACAACAACAACAACAACAACAACAACAACAACAACAACAACAACAACAACAACAACAACAACTGAAACATGCATCTTTCAAAGCCATCTCAGCAAAATACAGGAGAACACTAAATGAAGCAAGAAGAGACTGTTGGAGAGTAAATAAAGCAAACCTAAACCTAGACAGAGATTGAAATAAACTATGCAAACTGGTAAACCTATAAATAATGAAAGACCTGATAAAAAACAAGTGACAATCAAACAAGAAAACATACTGCTTTCATGTAAGAAAGCTGCAAAAGTACCAATGGAGCATTCTGCTAGTGCATACCACATTGATGCCACTAAAAAACAGGAAAATGCAATAAAAGTGGAATAGATGCACAATAACCACACAGAGCTAGCAGCAGAATATTTATTTGGAAATATAAAAATGAAAATAGTGGAACAGGGAATCAGATACCTGAGAAAGAAGAAATTACCAAGAACTAATGGTAATACACATAAAACGCACATAGTACTGGGTACTAAAAGAAACTACTATAAGTGCTAAATTAAAGCTGGAGATAGGAATAGTCCCACAAGCTTAAATAATTTTATTTTTATTTATTAAGTTGCATGTCCTTCAGAGGACGTAGCAGTCAACCCCAGCATTTTCGCCGTTCGTGACTCCTGAGCAAATTTTACGTTCAGTAGTTTGCCATTGCTTTCTGAACGACCGGCTCCTATACCTTTTTCGAAAAAACCAGCACCGCTGTGTCTCGAACCGGGGTATATGGGCTCATAAACCGCGTTCACAATCCCTTAGCCACAGAGACCGATGTTTAAATAATACTTGTCTCAAAAAATAAAAAAAAAACCTTCACAGAACCAATTGCTGTCGACACACGAGTCTACTCCGCACTCCAAACCCACAACAAGCAGTAGTAATATAGTATAGTTCAATTTTTTTTTTTTTTTAGCATATCCTTTTTACAGGACTTAGCTGTCAACAACAGCATCTTTCAGCTGTATGTTGATCTCTTGGCAAGATTACGCTCAGTAGTTTGCCATTGCTTTCTGAGCGATCAATTGGATATCAAATAATGTACATAGCACTTTTCAAGAGTATCTTAGTGGCCTGTGTAGATTTTGAGGGGAAAAACATTTGATAAAGTATGGGGAAAACGGGGGGGGGGGGGGGGGGGGGTGGCGGCTGAAATTAACATTGCGAAAAATACAGTTGTGTAGAAAATGTACAAATGGATTGGCCCCGAGAACAGAACTGTCAGGATAAAAGTATAAAAAGAAGAACAAACAAGAAGACAGCGTTGGAGCAAGGCGTCTCCCAAGGAGGAGTTCTCTAGCCAACTTCAATCCTAACATACATACATGACATAAAATCTCCCAGCCAAAGTGCACACCTCCATCTATACACACGACCTAGCCATATGGACCTCTGAACAACTTATGGATACAGGTAACAACTGGACGGCCGGTATCCGTGGCTACGAGCTTGCGGACACGATTCGTGAGCCCTTTTACCTGCGTTCGAAACACTGCTGCGACCGATTCAGCGGAAGAAAACGTCACGCTGGGTCTTAACGTGTTGGCATGGGAGCCGGTCGTTCAGAAAGCAATAGCAAACTACTGAACGTAAACTTGCAATAAACTGCTGGTGTTGACAGCGATGTCCTGTAAACAGGATATGGTAGAAGGCTGGTCGAAAGC
This sequence comes from Cepaea nemoralis, assembly GCA_014155875.1. Lineage (NCBI taxonomy): Eukaryota > Metazoa > Mollusca > Gastropoda > Stylommatophora > Helicidae > Cepaea > Cepaea nemoralis. The sequence continues at coordinate 4,489 of JACEFZ010003239.1, forward strand.
ACGGCTAGTGAACATCATTGAGGAGAAAACAACATGTACGGTGATCTTAAACTCAGACAAACCAAAACAAACCTAGCTACTTTTTTTGGTGCATATCCCTTACAGGACGTTGCAGTCAACATCAGCATTTTCAGCTTCAGTTAATGTACTAGGCAAGATTACGCTCAGTAGTTTGCTATTGCTTTCTGAGCGACCGGCTCACATACCCTGTAAGTAACCAACGCGACGAGAACCGCTACCGATTCTCGCATAGGTTACGTTACTCACGAGAATATACGGGATTACGGAGAAAGATGTTAACCACTAGGCCAGGGAGATCGGCTAGATGAAATTTGCCATATTGTCTTCTGTGTTCACCCGGAGTGTTTTTTCGGACGTAGTTGCGTAGTGCCTGTTTGAAGAAAAACTTCGATACTTGCGCCTTTCAGCCGACACATCCGACTTCTGTGGGCATTTGTTGACCGGGTTAGCCTTCCCGGGATTTGCCATATTAGAACTGTAACGTATTTTTATTTAACAATTTCTTGAATTTTCTCTTAGCAGACTGCATTAATTTATGATTAGTCAACTTCTGTGATGACACACTTAAAATACATTAAATTAGTAGCTTTATTTATTACGTATCAAATTATCCCAAGATATTTATTGCACCTAATTTTGATTAGAGAAAGTTTATAAAAACTGCCTCCTTGTTCACCATGAACAAATTTCACAGACTAGAATGTCATGTCTTTTTTTCAAATTTAATCCCCAGAATATCAGAATTCTGGCATATTCTGTACTGGGTTGCAAGATTCTTGTATAGCTTTCACTGCATTACATTCTGACAAGGCAGATGAATCAGAAGCTTGTGGGCAACAGTTGCCGTTCATTCCAGATTCCACAGTGGGCTGCATATGAATATGATTAAACTATTTACTCCCTGTAGCAGGTGGTGCACGATGTTTATACCACGATCCTTGTTCCTTTTCACTGCTTGCTGCTGCCCCTTGTGTAGGGAAATCTATTGCTGAATGGAAAAGTTAGTTAGGTAGTTAGTTAGTTAGTCGACAGATCATCCTCATTGCACATAGAACCATTCAGTCCATAAGTGCTCGGATCCCCTCCTCAGCAAATCCCGCAGCGTTTAGCGGCTAATGACACCAGTTCTGTGTTGGTTTATCAATCTTATTTGGCTTTCTGCGTAGTGTTCTTGTTTGGCCACCCCTCTTTTAATTTGCTGTTCGCGCAGTCTGGCCATGGTTGTATATTCACAGTCATCACTTGGTTCTCGCAAAAGTCTTACTTCTCGTAGAGCATTCAGAATTTCAGCCTGGTCCATGCGCGTCCGCCCTCCACAGTAGCCTTACCTGCGAGCTTGTCAGCCCACTTATTTCCTTGTACTCCCGCATGCCCTGGCACGAAGATGAAACTAATCTTTGTCAGCCGAGACCGTTACAGAGACAGCAACCATTCTCTTCGGATCCACCCCATCTCTATTCTCGTGAGCATGCTCATTGAGTCGTTAAGGAAACATGCCCTAGTGAATGTCTGTTTCTCGAGCCATGTTATTGCTTTACTTACTGCCATGACTTCCATAGTCAGGCTACTTGTGGTCTCAGCAAAAGCACCAGAGTCCTCCTTCACAATTCTCCCTTGAGCTGTAAAGGCCCATGAGCTTCTCACATGTCGGACGACTGAGCCATCTGTGTAAATGACAGCATCACCATCTAGCGAATTATCGAAAAATCAACGCGCGTACTTCCGCCTCCACAGCAGCCGGATTTTCTTGTCTGCATTTTCTATCTAGTTGGATGCAAACTGAAAAGGATGTGCAGAAATCTGTTGGCACTTTTACCCACTCCTCGCCAGGTTCTAAGTCCTCAACTGAACATACCTGTTGAAGAATGTCTTCCGCTTGACCCACCCACGACCGTCCTCTTTTTAACCTGCTGCCCTTCACCTTCCATGCTGAATTGGAAAATGCTCCGCCAGGGAGAAAATGAAAAAAAATATCATCTTTGATCTTCGCTTGACATGGGGAAATACACTTTGAGGCAAATCGGACACGAGCAAGGCAACTAATGGCGATCATGAAAAGTCTCGCTGGTGCAACTATGGAATTTATATGAAACAGATCTCAATAAGCTATATATCGGAAAAGTGAGACCTGGTCTTGGATATGGTACTGCAGCTTGGGAAGCAGCAACAAAATCACACATGGACAAAATAATCAAAGTCCAAAAAACAAAGAATAGATTTCATAACTGAAAGTATGAGAAGAACACCCATTAACAACTGGAAAAAATCGCACGCCTACAAACCATTCAAGACAGAAAATATATCAGAACCCAGCAACAAGCAGACACATTAAAAAGACTCACAGACCATACCATGTATCGGAGGTTTAAAGGTAATGATAGAGAAATACTGAAACAAAAGAACTTTATAAAAGCTGCAAAAACAAAGATCAGGACAGACCTCATACTCAATGTGATATATCTGTCGTCGTCCCCACAGTATTTCGAGGATGTTTGAAATTTGTGGCTAAAGGCTTGCGAACGCGGTTCGTGAGGCGGATACCAGGCGTTCAAAGCTCACCTGCGACCGATTTGTACAGCAGACCGTGTCGCGCTGTGTTATAACGTGCTGGTATGGGAGCCGGTCGTTCAGAAAGCAATGGCAAACTACTGAACGTAACATTTGCCTAGTATATCAACAGCAGCTGGAAAATGCTGGTGATGACTTCAACGTCCCGTAAGGGATACGCAAATTTTTTTTTTCGAGATTTCATAACAATTGAGCATCTTGGGTTATGTAACAGAAGTAGAGTAGTAGGTGGGAAAAGGCTACGGCACGATTGAGCATCGGGGGAGAATGGGAAGAGAGATGCTCAAGTCGTGACGTAGTTGGTTGTCAGGGGCAGTCAAGATCAGGGCCTGGAACTGGAAGGACGCCATGTTAGGTCCAGTTGTCATCAAGACGAATAAACCATTTTATAAAGAACCAATTGAGTCAAGTTATCTTATATGAGTTCGCTTTGTTACAATAGCGAAATGGCGCCAAAGAACCAGGATACTTAGTTGGAGATTGTCGCGGCGGGAGTCATAACAAACCACTATCTACGTCGACACCTTGAAGAAACTCGAAGAGGCAGCTTCAAAATGTAAAAGGTCCTTGTTCTGCTCCAACCAATTGTCCGGAGACAGAGTTATTTCAGCACGATTCTACACGCAAGTTGAATGTAAACCAAAGAACTTGGAAAGATGGCCAATATGTAGGTGAGAAGTACAGCCCTCCTATCAAAATTTTCAACTGTACAGACGGTACTTGTCAAGAAAGGCATGAAGACTAGTTTGATATAAGGAGTGCGGTGCCTGCGAGTGTCATCATTTTGACTGAAAGTCGAGCCAGTTTGATGCAACGGGCAAGAATTTTACTGAAGGTCGGTCCTGGGTCATCATGCTACTGAAAAATTGTTTCAGGTGAGCAAGAATTTTCAAATAACTCCATCAAGTGAGCCCTTGCCTTCAATCAAAATTGCAAAGGTTAATTAAAGACTTTAAGATTTACTCGCCTCCAACCAAAATTTCAGAGGTTACTCAAAAGAAACAAAAACTTTAAGACTTACGTGACTACAATTCAAAATTTTTTCCATGTTGAGTTCGGACAACTTATATCATCAAGTCAAAAAAATGGAAATGACCATTAACAATCAGGACAGCAGATAAATACCTCGTTCTTCATTGATCGACCTATAATTTTTGGACGCAGTCAGACTATCTTTGGCTCCACTGCATATGAGAGCGCGCTAGCTGTGAAGTTTTGTCGTGCCCTATCGAGGCTGTGAGTTTTGTCGTGCCCTATCGAGGCCTGTGAGGTTTTGTCGTGCCCTATCGAGGCCTGTGAGGTTTTGTCGTGCCCTATCGAGGCCTGTGAAGTTTTGTCGTGCCCTATCGAGGCCTGTGAAGTTTTGTCGTGCCCTATCAAGGCCTGTGAAGTTTTGTCGTGCACTATCGAGGCCTGTGAAGTTTTGTCGTGCCCTATCGAGGCCTGTGAAGTTTTGTCGTGCCCTATCGAGGCCTGTGAAGTTTTGTCGTGCCCTATCGAGGCCTGTGAAGTTTTGTCGTGCCCTATCGAGGCCTGTGAGGTTTTGTCGTGCCCTATCGAGGCCTGTGGAGTACAGTCGTGGCTATCGAGCCCAGTCGAGCGTTTTGGAATCCTTACTGTGTCGATCTTGGTTAAAGTACTCGAATACTCGGTCTTGGCAGACAAGAGAAGAGACATCAAGGACTTAATGTTCGATTGGAAAAAGAAATTCAACAAAAACAGGGGTAATGTAATTAAATGTTTCTATTAGATAGAAAAATTATTGAATTCCAGCGGAAAGATAACATCCGTTGGCTAATTTAAATATATATATAAATATAAATAGGTATTGATTGTGTTTTGTTTGAATAAGTATAAATATTTCAGCATGGCAGACCCGTCGCAGCACAGTAGAGAAACAGTCTTCTTTTCTTCATATTTCAACTGAGCTCAGGACAAGTTTTTTTTTTCCAGGTACCAAGGAAAATGCAGAGGAAGAATATAGTTTAAGTTTGATATAAGTTACAAAGAAGTAGAAATATGAGTTATTTATATGTAGAATTACAACGTATTGGTACATGGTTGGGGGAATTAAGGGAGGCAGTTAGTGAAGTAGAGAATTTTATAGAAACGTTACAGAACAGAACGACTAGACAAGACCCTTATAGATTTATAGTAGACTGTAATGGAGTAGGAAAGAATAACAGGAGACAGCCATGGCTTAATAAAGAAGAAAACAATATGGCTATTATGAACCAAGACCTGATGTATGTGGGGTAAAAGACGGTGAGAACAGACAATAATGGTGAAAGGTCGGACTGGAATAGTTGTTATAAATACAAAAATGGGCGTGAGAGAAACCTTTCAAAGAAATCATGGGGCTGGCCCTCTCACAGTGCAACCGCTAGAAAAAGACGTAACGACTGGTTTGAAAAGAGACAAAGACAATATTTGAAGTCAGGATCGAAGGACAGAGTAGAACACAAAGATAAGAATACAACGACTCCTAAAGTACTGGCCAATATTAGGGTTGAACAGGAAAAGAAGACGACGATATTAGTAAAGAAAAGAAACCGAGAGACACAGACGCAGGCAGGTAATACTAATACGATAGAAAATAGTACACAGACTCAGGTAGATACAGTAGAGAAAAAGGTCCAGGTACAACCAGCCAGCAAGATAACAAAGGGAAGTCAAACTGACTTAATAGAGACTCAGTCAAAACTAACTCACTTGACTAAGGGAGACACGGTTGAAGTTAAGAAAGATAGACAGACGAGAACCAAAGGTGAAAGAAAGCCAAAGAGGAAAAGTATTGAAGAAAGAAATAGTATGATAGTTAATAGAGGTACTGCCATGTCAAGTTCCTCAGGAATAGACATGAAATTAATCCCCAAGTGGTGTAGAAATATTAGGTGTCAGAGTTCAGGTTACGGAGAAGATAGTAAATACAGTGATGCTGAAACAGCTATAAATACTGGTGATTCGGAGAATGAGAGAGCTGCACTACGAGCAGATCCCAACTCGAAGCGTGATGTTCCCTCATACGGTATAGTTGTTGGTGGACAAACGGACAGAGTTTTGGTTAGTGACTCTTTAGAACTAGATACCAGTTTATATGACAACAAAGTAGGGAAGGCTAAGAGACGAATACCAAGAAAGAGAAAGAAAGTCAGACGTTCTAAAGCCGACTATGGAAATAGGGTCGACGTGTCTGCAGTGAACTACTACTATGAATCTGATGAGGGAACTATTATTAGTGTGTCATCTGAAGACGAGATGGGGAGGTGCAAACGTTACGTAAGGTATACAGGAAACAGCGAGCAGACCGACGCAAAGAAAGGAAATAGAAAGAAATCATTTAAGAAGAAGAATAATAATAGACAGATAGCGGGAATTTACTCAACGACAGAAAGTGACTTAAGAAAAATAGAAGACCTTATGACCTTAAGACCTGAGTACTTTAACAACAGGTTAACAACAGATAGTGAAGATGACATAATTAGAGAAGAACAGACTAATGTATTGAAAGACAATGAAATATTTGACTTGGATACACTCTATAACTGTTAAAATTCTTCGGGTGACGAAGAACATATGGAAGAATTTTGGCTGAGGAGAAGAATTGAGGTTTGAGTATATAGAAATAGGAGCTGTCTAAAATAGGCAGATGAATTTTTTTGGTGTAGCATCACATGGTACAGGATAGGCGATAGTGTTGTTGAGGATAGAGAAGTACGGCAAATGATATTCTACGTGGATTACGTAATACAGGATATCGTGTGATTGGTTGTGATGTAAGGAGAGTAAACAAGGTAAAAATACTCCTTTGTCCGGAATGGATAGTTACAGAGAATTAATCACGTCGAGTGATGTATAAGTAGTGTGATTGAAATAGACTAGATTCAGCACAGAATTAGTGGAGGGTGAGAGATAAACTAAGTGTGAATGTTCGTACTAGAAATGGTTCGATTCAGAGCTATGACGTGATGTCTGAGATAGTTTTGCTTGTTGGTTTGAGAAGAAAGTATAATATTGTTGACAGGTGAACCGAGAGTGTCTGGTGAGGAGATATAGGTTGAGGAGGAATTGAGTATCCTGTGTGTAAAATAGCTAGTTGAACGCAAGAATATTAAGAGTAAAAAAACTGTAGAGGTTGATGCTTGAAAAATACGAGTTACGTCGTGCTTGTGGAGTAAGTTGTTGTGTGGAGAAGTATAGAATGATAGTTACAAGGTTAGTAGTTCACCAGAATGAGGTTTGTTTTGAAGAGATAGTAGATAGTGCTGTGAAAGCAATATAAGTTGCGAGAGGTAATGTGTAGGGTCCTTCGTATAGGAGTGAATGATTGAGAAAAGTAGAAATAAGACATATGGACGTCGACAACTGATAAGTACAGCATGCATGTGCGAGGTGTTTAGTCGTACGTGAGTATAACTGTAGTCAAACAGGTGTTCGTCGCGATGAGTGAAGTAGAATATAGGTGTGATGACGTCGCCTAAGTGAAATACATAGATAAAATGTAAGAGTTGCGCTGATATATCTTATGTCAATGTGTGTGGAGGAGATCGATACGCTTAGATTGTGGTGAGTGATTGCTAGAATGTTGAATTGGCGTTTAAATTTTTGTTGTGAAGTATAGTTAGGATGTCGAGATGCGTGAGTAGTCGTGAGATGAGAGCGAGGTTGTGTATCACTGTCCGTGTGAATATGCGAAGAGTGGTTGATAAGTGACGTTGATAAAACGTGGAACGTAGAGTATGCGAAAATTGAGAGATAGAAAGAATGTGATTGGAGAATTGTGATGTCTTTTGTTTGAAATGGGTGATCTTGGAAGGAAATTATGGAAGTTGTATGACAGCTTGATAGAAAGAGAGTTAACATTCTGAATGATGTTTCGTAAAACATGTTTAGTATTCTTGACAGGGACATGTCGAAGCAGGAATGCCTAATACTGAGAAATGAGAAAAATGAGGTCTGCTGTCAGTTATAACTGGCGTGGGTTGCTGTTCTGGAAGAATCCCGATAATTAGGATGAAGAGTAAAAGATGCGGAGGTAAACAAGGTTGGTTCCGATAAGGGTGACCGGTTTGATTATCGTCACGGTGCAAGAATGATAGGAGAGACTTGAGGATAGTTTAGAGTAGTTGTGGTGAGACGTTGAAAGTATTGATGCAGGAGAATGAAATATTAATTGCGTCGGGTAGACGAGAAACTTAAAAGTTGAATTAGTTATTGGTACAGTAAGTAGATGTATTGGTGAGAGGTCTATAGTAAATAGACAAAGTTTTGTTGGACGTAGGAGGGTGGAGATACCGTAGATAACGGTAATATTGATTAAGAAGTTGTAGGGATGCTTGGTACAAGTCCAAGGGAAATAATTGGCAGGACGAGCCACAAGTTAATTGATAAGTAGATGATGGTTGGTACATTGAGATGACATTGAGATAATCACCACAGTAGTAATAGATAAAGTGAGTTGACCTGTAGTCACAGTGCTTGCTTAAGATGGTATTTGTGATGTGTTAGAAGTTAGTTTTGTAAAAGATAGAAAATTGTGAGGGGAGAGAATCAATGATAGTACGGTCATTGTTGGTTAATGATTTTTGTGTGGAGAGAACAGATATTGTTCTAAGTTAAGAAATTGGTCTGTAGTTAATAGATATACATACGTGGCAGTGAAGTGTTTTGTTTTCTTGGTTATAGAAATAGTCGAATGACTTGTATGAATAGATATGTGTTGATGGGTCACTGTACGTAGTTAATTTTAAGGGAGTTATATTTTTTTTTGAAAACCTTCTCTTTAGCGAGAAGACAATTGTTTTATTGAGTCTGAGTTTTAATACCTCATATGTAATATGTTTTTTTTGCTTGATTTGGTCCTGTAAAATGATTGTTATTATTTTAGAATAGAATTATTGAGTTCTTAGAATTGTGCATACAAACTACTGGTCCGTAAAAGAGACCAGTAGTATTTAGAAAAATAGATTAGGATGTATGTTTTATTATTTTAATCATCATCACCATCATCATCACCATCATCATCATACCTTTAATTGAGATGAGGGGAAACATAAATGATGTTACAAAAATTTGGGGGGGGGGGGATATGATATCCTGTTGTGATTTTATGTCGCTGTTTTGTATGTTAAATAGTAGTTAATTAAGTTATGTTTAGTTTACATAGTTTTGTCTAGAATAAAGACAATATATGGGGTTTAATTGGGACCCTTCGTTCAGAAAAGAGTTAATAAAACTACTGAGAGCTAATAGAGAGATACATTCTCTTTGTGAAGAATAAGTTATGGGTATTATATTGCTGTGATAATCAGCATAATGAAGTTGATATGGTTATGAAGTAGTGGAAACATATACCGGGGATGGTTATGGGGAAGTTTAGAGTTATACTGAAGTCAGCATTGATTGGAAATATATGGGTTAGAAGCCATATGGGAGAAGAAAAGATTAATGAATATAGCAGTGGGGTAAATGATGGGAAAGTTTAGCACTCCAGGAGACGAGACTGGGCGATCAGCTACTCCGAATTGCCGGCTTCAAATGTTTCTATAACAGACGACATCTGGGAACGGCGATTCTCGTTCGCGACAGCATGGTGGCGTCAGAGCTAGACATGTCCAGTTGGAACAGTGACGATATACAAATACAGGCGTTGAGAGTTCATTCCAGTATACCATTCGTGTTGGTTAATGTTTATGCCCGCAATGCGAGTGTGGACGCCCAGAAGTGGCAGTGTTTAAGTGGCATATTAGGCCACGAGAGAAATGTTATTTTCTGTGGTGACTTCAACGCTAAAGGCAGATCATGGGGAAACACTTCCTCCAATACACAAGGGGAGGAGCTCGAGACTGCACTGGAAACCATCGACCTGGTTTGTATCAACAGTGGCTGTGTCACCAGGACAGCAAGCCGTCCAGGCGATGAGGACAGTGCTATTGATCTGGCGCTAGTTTCACCTTCACTCACTACAGTGTGTAGATGGGGTGTCCTAGGACACCATGGCAGCGACCACCACCATGCAGCATATTGGTGGAGAAAGGCAGAACCAGGCAGCACAAGCTAAAGGTAAAGACGTTCCAGTATGACAGTACAGGGCAAGATGTGGTGAGTAAAATAAGACGTGACAAGCGCAGAACGTTTCAGGCAGGAAGAAAAGGAAAAAAAAGCTGGGAGCAGCCACCGTGGTGGAGTTTCGAGGTGGAGAAGGCTTGGGTGGATAAGCGTAGTGCTGTAAGGAGATGGCAAAATGCCAAGAAGAACAGAGCTGGTCATCCTAGTCCCTGCTTGCACTTAGAAAGAGAGATGCACACAAAAGTAAGCTATTTCAAAAAACTGGTCACAGTGGTTAAAAGCGAAAAATGGGCAGAGGTGTGTCAAAGAGTAAGCACAGACAAGTCACTGAAATTGTTCTGGCGACTACATAAAAGCATGAGTGGTGTAGTCAAGAATAAGAGCATTTCTGACTTCCAAGGTGCTGACCTCATCTGGCAGAGGACTGACGAGGACAAGGGCAAAGCCCTCTTTGAACGCTACCTTGAGCAGAGCAACCAGACAGACATGGGAGGCCGGAATCTGGCCAAGGAGGTCACCTCAGACAGATGCAAGGCCCAGAACAATTCGGATGAAGACACAGTGACAGTGAAAGAAATCAAGGCTGTGCTTCGACGATCAAAAAATAGTGCTCCAGGTCCTGATGGCATAAGATACGACGACATAAATAGGTGTACCGACAATGAGCTAGAGAAACTAGCAGACATGTACAACAACAGTATAGGGAGTGCTAGCATCAAGGAGGAATGGTTACACAGCTATCTGATTCCCTTGCCGAAGCCTGACAAAGACCACAAGAAAATTCAGGGATATCGAATTATAACCATGCAGAATACAATAGGCAAGCTGCTGGAGAAGGTAATTGCCAGGAAAATATCAAGCCAACTAGAGAGGCAAGGTGTTTTCCCACCTACCCTGGGTGGGTACCGTCCAAAAAGAGAAACCTGGACCAATGCAGCAGTCTTTGCCCACGATGTCTATGAAGGTTTCCACTCAGGCACTGAAACCGTTGCTGCAGCGATTGATCTTGAGGACGCATACAACATAGTACCACTGGATTTCTTAATGTGTTATGATGTATTGTATAAAGTTGAGGTTTAAATGTTATTGAGAATATGTAAATATGTTACGTTTTTGAAGGGCCAGAAACGAAGAAGAAGTGGGTTGATAGATAGCACGGGAAAGAGTAAAAGAATAGAATATTTACTTAAGTTGGAGTTGGTTTGGGGGAAGATTAGAGGAACTGTAAGAGGTAAGGAAAAAGTGGGAATAGAGTAAGGGGATTAGGAGTAAAGATATTTTCCTTTACAAGAAAAATTCTTTAATTAACATAGGGAGGTGTAACAGAAGTAGAGTAGTAGGTGGGAAAAGGCTACGGCACGATTGAGCATCGGGGGAGAATGGGAAGAGAGATGCTCAAGTCGTGACGTAGTTGGTTGTCAGGGGGCAGTCAAGATCAGGGCCTGGAACTGGAAGGACGCCATGTTAGGTCCAGTTGTCATCAAGACGAATAAACCATTTTATAAAGAACCAATTGAGTCAAGTTATCTTATATGAGTTCGCTTTGTTACAGTTACTATACTGAGAATATTACATCAGCGGTAAAAATAACTCGAAGTGTCACTTGTATTTAGCACAGCGTGGCGTCAAAGTGGGGATAGACGATTGGATGATTCAGCCTAGGTCACCGGCAAAAATTTGACTTAGCTCGGGCAAAACTGTGTCTAGGCATTTGACAATGTGACTTCAGAGAGACACGCTGTCCTGCTTTTTTCGCTTCGATTTTATTTTGCCCTGTATTCTCTCAAGTACGAGGTTAGCTCAACCTTTAGCAAACACATTATGACGATGCCTGATGAAATGTAATAATAAAGGTAACATGTTGTCTATATGTAAAATTCTGAAGCTGTGAAATTAACGTTTCACTGAGAAGATAGCCTGATTGCTCGCTTTCTGGAAGAATTCTGCGGCTATTCCTCTGATGATTTTACCATGCATAAGTTTCATCTCCTATGAATTATATTTCTATATGCTATGGGAAAGCCCTCTCACAATAAATGCACATCATAAACATTCTTACATATGCTGTAGAAATTGTTCTTGGTACATACACATCATGAGCATTCTTCCTTATACTGTGGAAATTGTTCTTAAAAGTCTGTGTCTTAAACAATTGTGCACTTAAAAGGGGAGAAATTTGTTTATCCCTTTTCACATCGTTCTTGAATATGCTATAAGAATTTGAGAGTGAATGCAAGGCTCTTTTTCTGAGAGTATTGATCATATGGGAAAGAAAGATAGAGATATGGTGCATGATTTTGCGAGACGTTGCACTCAAGGCCAGCATTGTACAATTGCTGTTGATGACATGGCGGGTGTTTGAGTTCAGTTGTCTGCCAAATGCTTTCTGAACGATTACAATACACCTAGGTGAATGATCGTCATAATGCGGGTTGTTGCTGAATTTCGTGCAACTATAACGCTTGCAAAAGAGGGCAGGATTCCGAACCACGTCCGTGACCCCTACTCCATTGAGACAGGCTGGGAAGGATATTACGTTCATGTGTTCGAATCTTCGTTGTTGGTTATGAGATAGATGAATATCTATCTGGCGGTTCTCTCTTTATTTCTTATGATTATTATTTCTTGAAATGATCTATGTTTTCTCCTTTATGAAAATCTTACATGTAAATGTTGATTTATTGTTTTCCTTGACTGCTGGAGGAGATATATTCGAATTTGACCCCAGCAGGCATATAAGTCAGTGAATGTGGAGATGAGAATAGCACTCGTTATAGAAGAGAGTGTTGACCGGTCTTGCAGTTATAGACATGGGATGATGACATTGATTCATGACGTCTTTGTTTCATCATGACGTCCCTGTCGCATCATGACGTCCTTTTTTCATCATGGCGTCCTTATCTCATCATGACGTCCTTGCCTCATCATGTCTCACTGTTTCAATCACGAATCAATGGAAGAATATCAAATAAAAGGAAGAAATATCATGAAATGCTCAAACAGCTAACAGTAATGACTAGACACTTTAGACCTGAGACAAATATTAGAAAATATATGCATAAAAGAAATCAAACACAGCATAAAGAAACCCGTAGCAGGTGTAAAGAATAGTTCAGCTAAATTTATAAGAAAATTAAATTGGTAACGATGAAACTGTAAACAATGAAATATGAAACAAGAGAAACCAGAATCATCACTAAAAGAAGTAGAGCGGGCAATAAACAATCCCAGAAAAGGAAAATCATCAGGATTTGATAACATCACAGTAGAGTTTGTTAAAGCCGATGAAAATCAAAGTTACAACATGTTATTTTAAAATATGTAGGGCAACATGGCATGGGATAGTAGCCAAACACGGTATGAGAAATAAAACAACATTGCAGTTATAAACATATTTCAGGCGAACGAAAGAAGAAGAAGAAGAAGAAAATGAGAAACAAAAATGGCAGAGGAGACCGGCTGATACAGTTTTGTGAAGAAAACAATCTTATTATTTCTAACACGATTTTCCAACTTAACCCTAGGAAACTGTATAGATCGAAAAGCCCCGGAGATCGAACGAGACACCAAATTGACTACATTATGAATAAAATAGATTTAAAAACAATGTTAAAATGGCAAAACATACCATGGTGCTGATTTCAACTCTTACCGCAATCCTGTGGTCTTACAATTACGAGGGCGAGTCATTTTTTGGACTTTGATTATTTTGTCCATGTGTGATTTTGTTGCTGCTTCCCAAGTTGCAGTACCATATCCAAGACGAGGTAAGTCACACAGTTCTGTGGGATGGCAGGTAAATGTAGTTGGTGTTTTCTACAGGTGTCATTAGGTGACAGAACATCGAACTTTAATTCCCGTTCGTCAGGTGGTGCTATGTGTTTCATGCGCATAAGCAGCTCATAAACAAAATGGCGACTGCTCTTACGGAGTGAGAACCAAAGAGCTACGTGCTGTTGTGCGTTTTGAAGGTGGAAAAGGACTGCCTGCAAAGGACATTCATAAGGAAATGTTTCGTGTTTATGCTGACAAATGTTTAAAGCGGTGCATAGCTGAGTAGAAAAACTTTCTCAAGGACGATCTACAATTGTTGATGAAATCCGATCTGGTCGTCCTGCTGAGATTGCAACAGAAGTATCCGTCCAGCGGGTGGAGGAGATGATTAGAGATGACAGGCGAGTAACGATAGACTCTGTAGAATCTGCAATAGGGTGCTCACATGGTTCAGCATACAGCATAATGCATAGTCGATTGGAATTTAAGAAAGTGTGCTCAAGATGGGTACCCAGACAACTGAAGGAGGAACACAAAATGAACCGATTTGGCCTGTCCCTGCATCATCTCTGTCGATACGAAGATGAAGGAGAAGACATGCTGAACAGGATGCATCACTACCAGCCCGAATCAAAGCGTGCTTCAATGCAACGGAAACGTCCTTCTTCGCCTTGTGTCCAAAAATTCAAGGTTACGCCGTCAGCAGAGAAAGTTATGCTGACAGTGTTCTGGGATTGTCAAGGAGTTGTTTTAACCAATTTCAAGAAGAAAGGTGACAGTGTGAATTCTGAATCGTATTGTGAAGTTCTATCGATACTTCAGGATGTAATTCCAAGAAATCGTCCAGGACTGCTGACGAGAGGAGTGTTGCTTCTTCATGACAATGCCAGACCACATACGGCTCGATTGACTTACGACAAAATTAACCAACTAAGGTGGGAAGTTCTGGAACATTCACCTTACCCCTTTAGCCCCTAGCGATTTCCACCTTCTTGGTCCACTAAAAACCCACTTTGGCGGGAGACATTTCGCGAATGACGCCGAAGTTGAATGTGAAGTGAAAACGTGGTTTAGAAAATAGATCAAACATTTCTATGCAACCGGTTTGGGAGGACTGATAAATCGATGGGATAAGTGCATCAATGTTTGTGAAAATTATGTTGAGAAATAAAGGGACAATGTATATATTTCAAGTTGTTATCATATTTAGTTATTTTTCTATAGCCATTTGTGACTTACTTATCGACTTCCCCTCGTACAAATGAAACTTAAAAATATAGGGATTATGACATGACGACACCTTAAATAGATATGTCAGCATTGAAACAACCAGACAACTATACTTGGTTGAAGTAAAAAAATTAATATGATAGGCTAATCGTAGAAAGCATGGAACAATATAGATGCAAAAATCCTGAGGATAAAATTAATACAAAATGGGAATGGTAAAAAATAATATAAAGATGTTTGCATATCCTTTACATGACATCGTTTTCAACATCAGCATCTTTCAGCTGATTGTTGATTTCTTGGCAAGATTACGCTCAGTAGTTTGCCATTGCTTTCTGAACGGCCGGCTCACATACCAAGTAAGTTACCGACGCGATTCGAACCACTGCTGATTCTCACCGTCGTCACGTTACCTACGAGAGTATACAAGATTACGGAGAAAAGACGCTAACCTCTAGGCCAGGAAGCCGGCAAAAAATAGCATACAGATTGCAAATACCACTTTGCCAGTGAAGGTAATTTTTAAAAAGTAATTATGGATAACTGATGAAATCTTGAGCAAAACAAGCCTTAACAGTCGAGAGGATCGACTTTATTGCACCAGGTTGTACCCCCATATGGCTCGGTCTATTTCCTCAGGGCGGCCTGCTGTAAGTGTCGCACATAGCATGAACTCCGTAGCTCCAGCGACGACGCCCGAAGTGGTCAAGCCGTCTACATCGCGCTCCGAAGGTTGTGAGTTCGATTCCGGACTACGTCTTTCGGTTCACGGGTGCATTTTTCTCGGAGACTCCAGGGGATCGTCGCTTGAGCTACGGAATTCGTGCTTTGTGCGACGCTTTTTTGCAGGCCGCCCTGCGGAAAGAGACAAAGCCATATGCGATAAAATCTTGAGCAAAATGACTCAAAAAAAGAAATCAAAGAACACTCCAGATTATATATTAATAGACAGCGAAATACGCCACATGTGCAGAGGAGCAAAAAATGGCTGCAGAAAAAATAATAATGGAAAGAAATAGAGAATTTGGAAACACAACTCGAAAGAATTGCATGAAAAAATATAAACAGATTTACATAGAAGAAAATTAATATAAAAGGAAATGGTTATATCAGAGGAGAAAATGGAGAACTTATAATTAATTATACGGATTTAATAAAAAAGATGGACAGAATACACAGAAGATTTATTCTGGGACAACAGGGGCAATAAACCGACATTGTATAATACTTAAGATGGACATACTGAAGGCTGTAGCAGAAAAGGCTATTAAAAAGATTAAAGAAGGAAAGGCTGCAGGTCCTGACAATTTAACAACATTGATGATAAAATCCTTCTCCAGCTTTGGCATTGATACAATCACAGAATTATGTAATTATTCTCTCCGCGGCGTCGGTAACTTACGGGGTATGTGAGCCGGTCGCTCAGAAAGCAATGGCAAACTACTGAGTGTAATCTTGCCAAGAAATCAACAATCAGCTGTAAGATGCTGATGTTGTCAGCGATGTCCTGTAAATAATTTGCGACCTAATATATATATATATAAAAGACGATGTATATATGTATGGATGTATGTCCTTTCTGCGTTCGCGAACGCTCTATCTCATTGAGATGACATTTTCTACAGATTTTCTTCTCATTCCATGGCAGCCAACTGGCATAGTTTATTAGTTTACAAACAAATTATTTACGTAATAAAATGTAATTTTTTAATTACATTATAATTAATATATAGCAAGGGAACTTAACTAAAGAAAAGTTATATCAAGGGCTTTAACTTTTAGTAGCATTGCTATATATGTAATTTAAATAATTGTTGCATTTTTTCTCAAAGTTTATAAAATGTTTATCTACAGTTATCTACAGGCATATGCGTTATAATAAATAATGATACAATATTTAAGGCACTTTCAAAATTTTCATAAAAATAATGCATCTATTTTAAATACGTGCACATTTTCTAACTCATCTTTTTATTTTTCTTCAACAGCACATTAGATGTTTTACTCTTCTTTATTTCTTTTCCACATCAAATTAAATGTTTTATTTCCTCTATGTAATGTAATTTTTTTTAAACATTCCCATATGTATGGCACGTTACACCCACGTTGGGTATTTATGATGCCCATGTTTAACATTGCCTCAACGAGTCATGTAGTATTGATTATTTTTCATGCGTTTTAATGCTTATTGTTCTTTTGTTGTCAAAGAATTGCTTCATAAGAGATGTTGAATGAAAGAACGTATGAGAGGAAATAGAGAAGAAGGGCAGAATGTAGTACGGGCCTGCGTGCCCAATTTTTAACCCTATGAAAATAAAGATTTTCGTTCGTTTAAAAAAAAATGTAATTTTTTTGTGAGAGAAAGTTACTTGCATATCCTTTGCAGTACTCTGCAGTCAACCCACCGCCCACCATTTATTGGCTGTTTGCGGTTCTTGGTAAGTTTACTTTCAGTACTTTCACGTTGCCCTTTTTAGTTATTGGAATGAAGATAGATCTCTTCCAATCATATTTTCTACTATCAATCTAACTATCTATTCTTCTATTCTATCTATATTTTTAACGGGAACGGGAAAGGGCCGAACATAGGTAGATAGATAGATAGATAGATAGATGGTGGGTGGGTGGGTGGGTGGATGGATGGATGGATAGATGGATAGATGGATGGATGGATGGATGGATGATGGATAGATAGATAGATAGATAGATAGATAGATAGATAGATAGATAGATAGATAGATAGATAGATAGATAGATAGATTCCCGCCATGGACTGGACGAAGCCGGGCCGGGTCAACTAATATATATATATATATATATATATATATATATATATATATATATATATATATATATATATATATATATATATATATATATATATATTTGAACAAGCAACTAGAAAGTCGAATTGAGGCCTAGGAGATGTGGATATACAGAAGAATGTGTCGTATTTCATGGAAACAAAAACAATCAAACACAGAGGTTCCTCAAAAACTGGGAAGGAAAAGAGAGTTGATCTCAACTCATTTCATCGTGTTCCTCTTGAACCTTGCGGTGTCGATGTGAAGTATAAAAAGCGTGAGAATGCCCGCTTATGGGCTTGATGTATCGATATTCCTATGCACTCTGCTATTCCCTTCGTCCATAGTTTGCTTCCATGTGTTGATGAAAGAAATAAAAAAGAGGCAAATGAATTATTTTGGCCACGTTAAAAGACATAACACTCTTATAAAAAGCCAGGTTGAGGGCAATCGAACAAGAGGCAGACAAAGATACAAGTGGGAAGATAGCATCAAGAGATGGACGCACATCAATCTGACAGAAGGTACAATCAAGGCGAGAGACAGACAGTGTTGGAGATCCATTGCAGCTAAGCTTCATTGTGGAGACGGCATCTGATTGATTGATTGATTGATAAAAATATGGGAAACACAAAAAGGGCCAACGCAATGGATGAGAACAATATATATCCAAATACCATAAAACAAGACATAGAATTATGTAGCGATTTCAGAACAATTGCCTTGATCTGTCGTACAGGTAAAAGTTATTAACAATAATCATGATAAACATTTATAAGAAAATATACAAAAACCATAAACATAAAACAAGCTGGCTTTAGAATAAATAGAGGTACGAGTGACAACATATTTAACATGAGGACTATTACAGGGAAAAGAAAACAGTGTACAATAAGGCAGGTACTAGTGCTTTATAGATTAATCACAAGAATTTACCAATGTAGAATAGGAAGCAGTCTATAACATAATCATAAACATGGGTTTCCCGTATAAAACACTCTACAAGACTCAAAAAGGTAGCAGTGAGGAAATGATGATACGGCAGACTGGTTTCATATAGAACAGTGGACAGGGCTGCATGTTGTTACCTTACATATATTTAACGTTTTACTGAAAATAGAGATGGTAGGGAAAATACTGACAAGGAACTATATGATTACTTTATAATTGGGGGAATAAATAAGCTAATAAATCGTGGAGCTTTGATACGTGAGGAATATTATTATCAATGACGTAAATGGGAATTAAAAACAAGACAACTAATTACATTAGTAGAAAACAATAATGGAGAGGTATATGCCCGGGAAGAGAGGAAGAGGAAGGCCAAAGAGAAGATGGGTGCAGCATGTGGCGGATGATCTCCAAATGGGTGTATCAGACGCGGGAAATCTTGCTTGTGATCGAGCAGTTTTCAGAAGGGTCGTTATGGGAGCGAGGTTCTGTAAAGAACATGCTACTGAATGAATGGATTAATTACATTAGTGCTAAAAAAACTGACAAAACAAAAACAAAACAAAGCGAATTTGTTAATAATAAAAAAAAAACACCTCAATGACAACTGATAAAACAAGTGTGTGTGTAGGCGAATTCTTTTGTCATTATTCTAGAATCTGAGTTGATGAAAACAATCCATGCTCTGTGAAACCTCAAGCAACTGTCGCACTTATGGGTTGGGATAGATAGACCAACGCGACACAATATCAGGAGCGTGCAGATTTACAGTAGCAAAACAAAATGCTGCTCGTAGCAGTAAGCTGGTGTGGGTATGTGGAGTGTGAGGAAGTTGGTATGTTTATGTGGAGTGTGAGGAAGTTGGTATGGGTATGTGAAGTGTGAGGAAGCTGGTGTGGCTATGTGAATTGTGAGGAAGCTGGAGTGGCTATGTGAATTGTGAGGAAACTGCTGTGGGTATGTGAAGTATGAGGAAGCTGGTGTGGCTATGTGAAGTGTGAGGAAGCTGGTGTGGGTATGTGAAGTGTGAGGAAGCTGGAGTGTGTATGTGAAGTGTGAGACAGCTGGAGTGGCTATGTGAAGTGTGAGGAAGCTTGTGGGTATGTGAAGTATGAGGAAGCTGGTGTTTGTATGTGAAGTGTGAGGAAGCTGGTGTTTGTATATGAAGTCTGAGGAAGCTGGTGTGGGTATGTGAAGTGTGAGGAAGCTGGTGTGGGTATGTGAAGTGTGAAGAAGCTGGTGTGGGTATGTGAAGTGTGAGGAAGCTGGTGTTTGTATGTGAAGTGTGGTGGAAGCTGGTGTGGTTATGTGAAGTGTGAGGAAGCTGGTGTGGGTATGTGAAGTGTGAGGAAGCTGGTGTGGGTATGTGAAGTGTGAGGAAGCTGGTGTGGGAATGTGAAGTGTGAGGAAGCTGGTGTGGGTATGTGAAGTGTGAGGAAGCTGGTGTGGGTATGTGAAGTGTGAGGAAGCTGGTGTGTGTATGTGAAGTGTGAGGAAGCTGGTGTGTGTATGTGAAGTGTGAGGAAGCTGGTGTGGGTATGTGAAGTGTGAGGAAGCTGGTGTGGGTATGTGAAGTGTGAGGAAGCTGGTGTGGGTATGTGAAGTGTGAGGAAGCTGGAGTGGATATGTGAAGTGTGAGGAAGCTGGTGTGGGTATGTGAAGTGTGAGGAAGCTGGTGTGGGTATGTGAAGTGTGAGGAAGCTGGTGTTTGTATGTGAAGTGTGAGGAAGCTGGTGTTTGTATATGAAGTCTGAGGAAGCTGGTGTGGGTATGTGATGTGTGAGGAAGCTGGTGTGGGTATGTGAAGTGTGAGGAAGCTGGAGTGTGTATGTGAAGTGTGAGGAAGCTGGAGTGGCTATGTGAAGTGTGAGGAAGCTGGTGTGGGTATGTGAAGTGTGAGGAAGCTGGTGTTTGTATGTGAAGTCTGAGGAAGCTGGTGTGGGTATGTGAAGTGTGAGGAAGCTGGAGTGGCTATGTGAAGTGTGAGGAAGCTGTTGTGTGTATGTGAAGTGTGAGGAAGCTGGTGTGGGTATGTGAAGTGTGAGGAAGCTGGAGTTGATATGTGAAGTGTGAGGAAGCTGGTGTTTGTATATGAAGTCTGAGGAAGCTGGTGTAGGTATGTGAAGTGTGAGGAAGCTGGTGTGGGTATGTGAAGTCTGAGGAAGCTGGTGTGTGTATGTGAAGTGTGAGGAAGCTGGTGTGGGTATGTGAAGTGTGAGGAAGCTGGTGTGGCTATGTGAAGTGTGAGGAAGCTGGTGTGTGTATGTGAAGTGTGAGGAAGCTGGTGTGTGTATGTGAAGTGTGAGGAAGCTGGTGTGTGAATGTGAAGTGTGAGGAAGCTGGTGTGTGTATGTGAAGTGTGAGGAATCTGGTGTGGGTATGTGAAGTGTGAGGAAGCTGGTGTGTCTATGTGAAGTGTGAGGAAGCTGGAGTGTGTATGTGAAGTGTGAGGAAGCTGGTGTGGGTATGTGAAGTGTGAGGAAGCTGGTGTGGGTATGTGAAGTGTGAGGAAGCTGCTGTTGGTATGTGAAGTGTGAGGAAGCTGGTGTTGGTGTGTGAAGTGTGAGGAAGCTGGTGTGGGTATGTGAAGTGTGAGGAAGCTGGTGTGTGTATATGAAGTGTGAGGAAGCTGGTGTGGGTATGTGAAGTGTGAGGAAGCTGGTGTGGGTATGTGAAGTCTGAGGAAGCTGGTGTGTGTATGTGAAGTGTGAGGAAGCTGGTGTGGCTATGTG
>JACEFZ010003240.1:0-25525 GCA_014155875.1 Cepaea nemoralis
AAACCGGATAATGGCTTCCCCCTTCGTTACACAATTGATGTAGATTACTGTAAAACAAGTCTGCCGGCGTGAATTCCTTACATTTTTGCCAAAATATCAAAGCAATTTCGCCACTTTCTATGATTTTAGTGTGCCAATGAACCTATCACAGACATATTCCTAGGGTTGGAGTAAATATAAGACGGCAGGGAAAATTTCAGAACGATGTAACTGATACTTTTCTAAAATAAATTGAATGTGACTGAGGGCAAACATTTGTAAACGCACTATAGTTTCCAATCTTCTTCTACGCCTGCCCTATTTCCCAAGTCGGAGCACGGGACCACGGCCAACTCATACCAAGATGTCGTATCTTTTGCTATTTCCTGCAGCTCGCTTCATATTCCTTCCATAATATTCATCTCTGTCTCTAATTCTCTTCTCCGTGTGTTTTTACGTCACCTTCTTCGTCTTTTGCCCTATACGTTCGAGATGAAGGAAGTTCTAGTTATACTGACTTGCTATGACCAAGCTATAATCATAGCTCATCGGTCTTGAAGACTAAGTTCTAATTATACTGACTTGCTATAACCAAGCTATAATCATAGCTCGTCGGTCTTGAAGAGTTAGTTCTAATTATACTGACTTGCTATGACCAAGCTATAATCACAGCTCATCGGTCTCGAAGAGTTAGTTCTGTTTATACTGGCTTGCTATGACCAAGCTATAAAAATAGCTCATCGGCCTTGAAGAGTTAGCTCTAGTTACACTGACTTGCTGTCACCAAGCTATAATTACAGCTCATCGGTCTTGAAGAGTTAGTTCTGTTTATACTGGCTTGCTATGACCAAGCTATAATCATAGCTCATCGGTCTTGAAGAGTTAGCTCTAGCTATACTGACTTGCTATGACCAAGCTATAATCATAGCTCATCGGTCTCGAAGAGTGAGCTCTTGTTGTCTCAGGCAGCTGTTACTCTGAAATAACATATTTGTGTCTCGATGAGATGACTGAATAACTACCTCAGTTAGAAATGAAAGCAAACCACTGGGAAATGAGCACATTGTCAGAACCAGAACGTGGAATTCGTCATTTGTACAAGATTACAATCTCGAGTGATAGAAAGCACGTTGCGACTAGAAGACTCTCGTTGGCAGAAAATGCTGGAAGGCACGGGCACAACTACATTTAACTTTTATTTGTTTTTAAAGTAATTTAGTTAAGATCCACCAGAGAGACGAATGGAGACGGATTGTATCTGCAGCTAAGAACCTCAATGGCTCGGAACGCTGAAGAAGAAGAAGAAGATTTAGTTAAGATCATGGAGACGTTTACATTTTACGGCACAACCACCAAACTGTGGCCACGAATTCCGTGAGTCGGGTAATGGGAAGTGACGTAGTGGGTAAAGTGTAAGCTAAGACGAAATAAGTGTATGTGGGGGAGGGAGGGAGTCATCTCTCTAGTGATGACGCGAGTGGGGTGGGCACATAGGATAAAACATAGAAAGTACACAAATAGAGAAGTAGGAATGACGGGTGCGAAAGGTCTGTGAGAATCAGATTTGTTTTAAATAATAACAGGTAGTTAAGTGAAGTTGTGTTTGATATTGGATGACGAAAGAGATCCTTACAATCGATTCCACATCGTGATGATATCAATGCCTCGCTGAATTTACGTCGTAATTTTAGTCCAACAGCCTAATGATATTACTGCCACGCTGGACTTTCGTTGGTGGTTGTAATTCCACATTATGATGATAATTCCTGTCACCCTGAACTTACGTACGTGGTTGAAGTCATGACGATGTAAGTGTCACTCTGAATTTACCTCCTTGACTGAAGTTCGCCAATTATTATTCGGCAATTATTATTATTTAGAGTAATTTAGTTAAGATCCACCAGAGAGACGAATGGAGACGGATTGTATCTGCAGCTAAGAACCTCAATGGCTCGGAACGCTGAAGAAGAAGAAGAAGATTTAGTTAAGATCATGGAGACGTTTACATTTTACGGCACAACCATTAGGGATCTCCCCAAATCCATTGGGTTGACAAAATTCTAGAAGACCTGGACTTTGCCGACGACATAGTGCTTTTGAGTTCAACACACCCGGATGCCCAAGAGAAAATAAACCACCTCCAAAATGTTTCAGGGCAAATTGGTCTCCAAATTAACACCACAAAAACAAAGACTATTGATCTTACCAACAGTCCAGATGACACCAAATTGAACAGCTACGTTCTTGAAAAAGTCAACAGCTTCACATACCTAGGAAGCAAAATGACATCTACAGGGGACTCAACACCAGAAATATCATCTAGAATCGCACTGGCATCTAGTGCCTTCAATAAACTGTCAAACATCTGGAAGTCAAAGACACTCAGCAAACACACAAAACTTAAAATCTTCAACTCTTGTGTGATTCCAGTGTTAACGTATGGATGTGAAAGTTGGAAATCAACGGTAGCTTTAGATAAAAAATTAGACAATTTTGAGAACAAATGTCTTAGAAGACTTCTAAACATCCACTGGACAGACTTCAGAACCAATTCGCAAATAAGACAAGAGACTAAGCAAGATACAGTATCCAATTTCATAAGAAGACGCCGTTGGAACTACATCGGCCATGTACTCAGAATGGACAAGTCAAGACTCCCCTACCAAGCCCTCATATGGTCACCAGTAGGGAAAAGAAAACGGGGAAGACCAAGAGAGACCCTGCGTAGAACCATCATTAGAGAAGGCTCATTCAACGGCCAAGTAAATATCCAAGATCTACAACAGATAGCAGCGAACCGCCAGGCATGGAGAGACAGGACTTCTGCCCTATGCGCCGCCTTAGGCTCAAGAGGAAAGACTAACTAAGACTAACTAATTATTATTATTATTACTTTATTGTTCATGTGATTACCTTTAGTATCATCATCATCATCATCATGATTACAACCCTGTTTGTGATATGGAATTTATTTCGCATACATCCACTAGGATCTCTGTTGCTGTTGAGCACTTTGGCGAAGTGGTCAAGCCGTTTAACTAGGGCTCCGAAGGTTGTGGGTTCGATTCAGGGCCGCGTCCTTCGGTTTACGAGTTAAATTTTTCGGAGACTCCTGTGGGTCTCCGCTAGAACTACGGAGTTCGTGCTTTGTGCGACGCTTTCCGCGCTGCGGAAAGAGACCGAGCCATATGGGTTAAAACCCGGTGCAATGAAGTCGACCCTGTCGACTTTTAAGCGACTTTTAAGTGACTTAGTGACATAGGTCAATTAACGTGGAATTATATTACAGGCTCCTGTGGCTTAGGGGATAGTTAAACGCGCAGTTTCATAATTCTTTGACATGCCAAGTCGAGGGTTGGAAATGAATAGCCCGCGATTGGAAATAAATCGCGGGCTATTCGGAATGAGACCTCTGTGCGTTGAATGGATGGTATGAGACGTCGTAATCAACCCCTTCAGTTTTGGCTGTTTGTGATTCACAAGGAAATTTTTACGCTCATTAGTCTGCCTTTGCTTTCTGAACGACCGATGCCTCATGCCATCGAAATCAACGCAAACCGACTATTTCCAAATCTCCCTCACCAGATTTCAACTCCTCATCTTGGTTTGACGGGGAATTGTGAAACGAGCTCACAGTCGCCATGCCATAGGGCCGGATCTGCGAACAATTGCTTGAGGTATATTTCCGATTGTTCTTTCATTTAGAACATGTGAACGGAAATATACTGTTCACACGCATAACAAATATACGTTCGCTCGCTTTTAACTCAAACGTAGTGCACATACGTGCTACTATTTCTGATTTTTACATGTGGATGAATTTCCCTACTGCCAGTATCCCTCGCCTTCAGGGGAACCAGCTCCTACTTCTGAGGTACTTGTAATTTACGTCCCCAAATTAAAGACGAGAACTCAACATTTTAGTCCATCTGACAGATGTAGGGATTTAACCCGCTACCTCGGCATCAGCACATCGGAAGTTTAAGAGCGAACGCTCTTATTCATTCAGCCATGCTTACCTCTTCTAATTTATATATTGATCTAGTTTTGGGTTGTTGAAGTAATAATATGTTTATTTATTTATTATTATGTCACAGTTAATTTTATTATTTATTTATTATTAAGCCGTAGTTAATTTGATTATTGTAGTAATGTTATGTGATTCACCGTGATACAAGTGACATTAAAGTGATAATTTGATGAATTCATGTTCAAGCTGCTAAAATTATAAAAATGAACTGAAAAACAACTAAGTTTTCTCTTTCGCCTTGTTTATTTAGTGTTTTAGTAGCAGTTGTTGAAGCATGTTCGTTGTTGCAGTTATTGTGATTCTTTATTTGATTGTTCTTTCTTTATCGTATGATGTTCTTTTAGTATCGTGTGGTTTTTATTTCTGTATCATGTGCTTTTTCTTTCTTCGTCATTTTATTGTTCTGTCTTTAGCGTTTCTTTATGCTTTCTTTATCGCTTAATTCTTGTTTTTGTATCGTTTGAGTGTTCTTATTTTATCGTAGCTATGCACGGATGCAGCGGCACTTATGTACCAGGGTCAAGGTTTATACTTACCAAGACTTCTCTTTACCTCCACGTGGGCTATCCTGGGCAGCCATAACTGAAGCTAAAGACGACAGCATCTAGCATGGTGTTCGCTGTCATGAAGCCTGTCGGAATCTACATACTCGGCAGGCCATGAGACATAAATAGAATTACATCTTTGTCCATGATAATGGCAGACAATCAACACATCGTCTTGCACTCGCCAGTTGGATAACTCGCCATCATGCTCGGAATAAGATTGTTGCTTGTCTGTCGGGATGAAATTACGTCACAGTTAGCACCATGTCTCCTGTATGTCACACTAGTTAGCACCATGTCTTCAGTATGTCACACTAGTTAGCACCATGTCTTCTGTATGTCACACTAATTTGCACCATGTCTTCTGTCTGTCACACTAATTAGCACCATGTCTGCAGTATGCCACGCTAGTTAGCACAATGTCTCTAGTATGTCACACTAATTAGCACCATGTCTTCTGTATGTCACACTAATTAGCACCATGTCATCTGTATGTCACACTAATTAGCACTATGTCTTCAGTATGTCACACTAGTTAGCACAATGTCTCTAGTATGTCACACTAATTAGCACCATGTCTCCAGTATGTCACACTAATCAGCACCATGCCTTCAATATGTCACGCTAGTTAGCACAGTGTCTCTAGTATGTCACACTAATTAGCACCGTGTCTCCAGTATGTCACACTAATTAGCACCATGTCTCCAGTATGTCACACTAATTAGCACCATGTCTCAAGTATGTCACACTAGTTAGCACCATGTCTCCAATATGTCACACTAATTAGCACCATGTCTTCAATATGTCACGCTAGTTAGCACAGTGTCTCTAGTATGTCACACTAATTAGCACCATGTCTCCAGTATGTCACACTAATTAGCACCATGTCTCCAGTATGTCACACTAGTTAGCACCATGTCTCCAGTATGTCACACTAGTTAGCACCATGTCTTCAATATGTCACACTAATTAGCACCATGTCTCCAGTATGTCACACTAATTAGCACCATGTTTCCAGTATGTCACACTAGTTAGCACCATGTCTCCAGTATGTCACACTAATTAGCACCATGTCTTCAATATGTCACGCTAGTTAGCATCATGTCTCTAGTATGTCACACTAATTAGCACCATGTCTCCAGTATGTCTCACTAATTAGCACCATGTCTCCAGTATGTCACACTAATTAGCACCATGTCTCCAGTATGTCACACTAGTTAGCACCATGTGTTCAATATGTCACACTAATTAGCACCGTGTCTCCAGTATGTCACACTAATTAGCACCATGTCTGCAGTATGTCACACTAATTAGCACCATGTCTCCAGTATGTCACACTAGTTAGCGCCATGTCTTCAATATGTCACACTAATTAGCACCATGTCTTCAATATGTCACACTAATTAGCACCATGTCTTCTGTATGTCAAACTAATTAGCACTATGTCTTCAGTATGTCACGCTAGTTAGCACAATGTCTCTAGTATGTCACACTAATTAGCACCATGTCTCCAGTATGTCACACTAATCAGCACCATGTCTTCAATATTTCACGCTAGTTAGCACCATGTCTCTAGTATGTCACACTAATTAGCACCATGTCTCCAGTATGTCACACTAGTTAGCACCATGTCTTCAGTATGTCACACTAGTTAGCACCATGTCTTCTGTATGTCACACTAATTTGCACCATGTCTTCTGTCTGTCACACTAATTAGCACCATGTCTCCAGTATGTCACGCTAGTTAGCACCATGTCTCTAGTATGTCACACTAATTAGCACCATGTCTCCAGTATGTCACACTAGTTAGCACCATGTCTTCAGTATGTCACACTAATTAGCACTATGTCTTCTGTATGTCACACTAATTTGCACCATGTCTTCTGTCTGTCACACTAATTAGCACCATGTCTGCAGTATGTCACGCTAGTTAGCACAATGTCTCTAGTATGTCACACTAATTAGCACTATGTCTTCTGTATGTCACACTAATTAGCACCATGTCTTCTGTATGTCACAATAATTAGCACTATGTCTTCAGTATGTCACGCTAGTTAGCACAATGTCTCCAGTATGTCACAATAGTTAGCACCATGTCTCCAATATGTCACACTAATTAACACCATGTCTTCAATATGTCACGCTAGTTAGCACAGTGTCTCTAGTATGTCACACTAATTAGCACCATGTCTCCAGTATGTCACACTAATTAGCACCGTGTCTCCAGTATGTCACACTAATTAGCACTATGTCTCCAGTATGTCACACTAATTAGTACCATGTCTCCAGTATGTCACACTAGTTAGCACCATGTCTTCAATATGTCACACTAATTAGCACCATGTCTTCAATATGTCACGCTAGTTAGCACAGTGTCTCTAGTATGTCACACTACTTAGCACCATGTCTCCAGTATGCCTCATTAATTAGCACCATGTCTGCAGTATGTCACACTAATTAGCACCATGTCTCCAGTATGTCACACTAGTTAGCACCGTGTGTTCAATATGTCACACTAATCAGCACCATGTCTCCAGTATGTCACACTAGTTAGCACCATGTCTTCAATATGTCACACTAATTAGCACCATGTCTCCAGTATGTCACACTAGTTAGCACCATGTCTCCAGTATGTCACACTAGTTAGCACCATGTCTGCAGTATGTCACACTAATTAGCACCATGTCTCCAGTATGTCACACTAGTTAGCACCATGTCTTCAATATGTCACAATAATTAGCACCATGTCTTCAACATGTCACACTAATTACCACCATGTCTTCAATATGTCACACTAATTAACACCGTGTCTCCAGTATGTCACACTAGTTAACACCATGTCTTCAATATGTCACACTAATTAGCACCATGTCTCCAGTATGTCACACTAGTTAGCATCATGTCTTCAATATGTCACACTAATTAGCACCATGTCTCCAGTATGTCACACTAGTTAGCACCATGTCTCCAGCACCATCTCTAGAGAGATGTTTTTATGCGTCTTGTTCATTGTGGCCTGAAACGATGTTGCTCTCTCTATCTATGGAACACGAACACAACGAAGCGTTACCGTTCCTAGATATTCTAATGAGACGTAGAGCAGACGGCACAATTCAAAGATCGGTGTATCGCAAAGAAACATGGACTGGCCAATACCTAAATTTTCAGAGCTTCACACCTGTCCAGTACAAACGGGGCTTAGTGCGGACCTTGTTTGACCGTGCTAGAAAGATATGCACCCAGGACACACTGACAGAGGAATTTGAAACTCTGAAGAATGTCTTAAACCTGAATGGGTACTCCACAGGATTTATAAAGCGCCATTGCCAACAGCCCAAACCCAAAGCAGACGTAACTACAGTCCCTAAACTCAAGGTATTCATCCAGCTAACCTTTCGAGGGGATGACGTAATGCAACGTCTACAAGACCGGCTTACTACAGCAGTAGGTCGAACATTCTGTGCGGCAACTCCAGTCATTAGATGTAAAACCGTACCCATTCCTACACCAACAGTCAAAGAGCCTGTTCCTCTGTACGCCACAAACAATTGTATTTACCAATTCACATGTAGATGCCAGGCCGTTTACATTGGTCTAACGGAGAGACAGCTTAACAAACGGGTGTCAGAACACATACCTCAATGGGTCAACAAGATACAACACACAGGAGATGATAGCCACGAGGAGCCGACACACCGGAAGCTCCCGGCGTCTTCAATCGGCAGGCACATTGTCGCCAGTCGCCATGTTGTGTCCAGAGACACTGCATTTCGCGTGTTGTTTAGAACACAAAATACTCGCTTGTTAAAATTTGCAGAAGCAATTATGATCTATCAACGCAAGCCAGAATTGTGTAAACAGAAAGACATGTTAGTCAGCTTAAAATTACCGTGGTAGACAATCGACATTACTGTGCGAAATTGTGTATATTTCAACTTGAAGGATTTATCTAGTTAATTTCACGTAAGTTGTGTGATTTCTGCAGTATGTACCTGACGAGATGCAGCGAAATATGCCAGGCAATAAATCGTGCAATCTATTGTTTGTGTCTTCGTTATTCAAACAACAACAAAAGTCACCCTGCACTGTTAGCGCCCAATGGGTGGCACTGGATAGTGTCCTTCTATATGATTGCACAATTTCTTTGATGTCGTCTGTCCGTTTTCTTCTCAAGCGCCCTTTTGCTTTCGAATCAGATCGTCTTTGATGTAACGCCAGTGCTGGCAATTGACGGTGTTGCATTCTAACGAGATGACCTAACCATTTAATCCTCTGCCTTTCAGTATATGTGGCACGAGATGTTGATCCCTCTCTCTATCTCAAAACATAATTTCTACCTCCGTCTCGTTAAGTTAAGATGGGAGCTCTTCTCTGGCATCTCACTTTACAGGAGTTGATTTTGACGTGAGTGTGGTTTTGATGGAGAAATTATTTTACAGATCTCCCTATTTTCAATTAAAACAAAAAAGAAGACAATGCAAATAAACATATAAATAGTACCGAGGCAGAGACAAGTGAGCTGGAACCAGAAATATCACTGACAGCAATAGAACAAGTCATTAAAATGGCACCAAAGCACAAAGCCACAGTCATCGACGATTTACCTGCAGAGGCCATCAAAGCAGCTGGAAAATAGGGGAAACATAACTCAGACAAATTTTCGAAATCGCCTTATCAGATCAATAAACACCAGACGACTGATAAACAGCAATAACTGTAAAATGTAGGAAAATAAAGGCAATAAGAAAGATTATACTGATTACAGAGGAATCTTACTACTTGGCCATATGAGGGAAAAGTACGCCAAAATCATTGTAAGAAGATTAAGACCATTACTGGAAGAACAGAACAGAACAGAACAGACTTTATTTTCAAAGGGTAACAAATTGGGCACGCAGGCCCGTCTTACATTCGGCCCTTCCAATCACTCATCTTTCTTTCATCAACAGTGCATAGGAAAAAACATTGTCAATTGAATTTTGTAAACATAAACAATGCATATTACCATATTATGAGACACATCCACCACCGACCCATACATCCCCCATTCACTTCAACTCCCCCACGCAACCACACACATAACCCACACATACATACATTCCCCCACCCATCCACCACATCCCTACACCTACACATTTCCCCACCCACACACACCTCTCACCCACCACACATCCCATCCACCCACACCCCAAGCACACATACATTCCCCAACCCACACATCCCCCACCCACACATATCCACCCAACTACACACATCTCCCCACCCACTCACATATCCTCTACCCGTCCCATTACCCACCAACAATCACTCAACCACATATCCTCCTCCACCCACACACCTCCAACCACCCAGCCAAACACACTCATATACAATCACCCACCCACACATCCTCTATCCAACCACACATCCTCCACCCACCCATTCCCCAGTCACACATCCCTTAACCACACACCCCTACCCATATACACACATATCCCCACCTACACACACAATCTCCCCACCCATACACACATCCCTCACACACATCCCCACCCACCAACACATCCCCCTTTCACAAATACACACCTCCCATCCACGCACACACAACCCACTAACACACATCCCCAACCCATACATTTATCCCCTCACACATCCCTAGACACACGCACTTATTCCTCAACCACTAACAAACACACATCTCTCACCCACTCATCAACACATACATCTCCTATTTACCCACCCACACTCACACACCCCAACCACCCATCTAAACACATATCCCCCACCCTCACACACATCCTTCACCCACCCGCAAACCCAACCACACCCCCACCCACACACACATCCTTTATCCACACCCAGCTCCCCTCCCACACAACACCACACCCACACACATCCCAAAGACACATCCCTCACCCACACACACATCTCCCCACACATCTCCTACCCATCCAAACATCCCCCAGCTACAATCACCCTCACTACCCACACATACATCCTCCATCCAGCCACACACACCCCCACCCAGCCAGACATATCCTCCACCCACACACACATCCCCAAATCCATCACCCACACCCATCACGCACCCCTCCCCCAACCTACACACATCCCCCACACCCCCACACACATTCACCCACACATCTCTCACCCACACACTCCCCACCCATCCACCCAAACATCCCACGCCCATACACATCCCTCACCCACATACACACATCTCCAAACCCACATCCACCCCCACCTGCATATATCTCCCACCCACCACATATCCCCACACCCACATCTCCCCACCCACACATATATCCCCCACCCATCCCATGACCCTCCAACAATCATCCACCCAAATATAGATGAATAATTATAAGGAAGCCCAGATGGGTTGTAACGCAAATACAAGCGGCACAGACGCAATATTCACACTTAGACAACTGACGGGGAACAAGCAGTTGAACATGATCAGACCTGTGAGGTCGCATGTATCGACTAGGGAAAGGCTTTCGATGGGAGTTGACTGAAACATGCTATGGGACTGCTTACGAAAATAAGGAATTAGCAAACATCTAATTAAGATTTACACAAATGTATGTACGTGAAGCAAATGTTGCACAAGAAGAAAGGCAGGTACATCAAAATATGTTGAAGTAAATTCAGGTGCACGACAAGGATGTGTACACTACTCACCTTCACCCTCTCCCCACCTCCTCCCACTCCCCACATCCACACACACACACCTCGCCCCTACTTTTTATACATATATTGACAACATATACTGAGAAGCAGAGAGCCAAGAAGAAGATAACATTTTAGAATTATTTGCGGACGACCAATATTAATAGCACGCGATGAAGAGAGCCTTTCGACCATCTAAATCAAGTCAATTCCAAGTGTGAGAAATATAACATGAAAATAAGCATTGAAAAGTCAGAGGCAATGGTGATAGAACCTTCAGAACCATCTAAATCAGTCAATTCCAAGTGTGAGAAATATAACATGAAAATAAGCATTGAAATGTCAGAGGCAATGGTGATAGAACCTTCAGAACCATCTAAATCAGTCAATTCCAAGTGTGAGAAATATAACATGAAAATAAGCATTTGTCACGAGCGCCCTGAGTTAACCCAGATAATAATACCGACGTTTGCGTGGCGTATATTTTCTGGGCCACAACAGTCGTACTAACAGAGTAAACACAGCTGTACAGGTTACATCGTGTCAGCCCATATACACATTTGGTGGTGAGTGAGTAGGAATGGATACACAGAGTTGGCAGTTCATTAACAAGTAGAATCACATATATTGTCAGCTTAGGATATGGAATGGTTCCGTTTGTCATCTATACGGCCGGACATCAGACGAAAATGGCTGCTGGGATTGTCACCACGGAACAGAAGAGTGACAAGTTTGTCAACATTTGAATGCAGATGGAAGCCGTGAGATCACAGGGGCAGATGTAAAACGGAAGTACCTAGTACGGAAAACAGTGCATCTGTCAATTCTTGGTCTCCGGAACATCAAGATGATTGGCAGCTTGGTATCGAAACTCTTTGTTGGGAGTTTACAGAAACTAGCTGGCTTGTTTTGAGAATCTAGGCAATTACTGACAACTTTGACAGGATTTAAGCCAGGAAAATAGTTCTTGACAGGGGATGATTTGCCACTGTGCCACCTGTGTGGGGGAGTAAAGGATAACGTCACGTGGACAACTTTGGTAGTTTGCCATATAAACTCGAGTTGAGATCAACTAGGGTGGACTTGAATAATGCTCTAGACAGAGTGCAGGGCACTGCAGTGCCAGTGGAAATAATATCTACCGTGTGTTAATTAGTGACTTAATTTTACACGTGCCTATATGGCAGATGTAGATATGATTTATAGGACTGCAGTAGTGCCATTTAAGGTATAACTTATTATAATATATTCGTTATAATTACTATAGACTGTGGCCTTGTTAAACTATAGTGTGATGATTAGCACTGTTAGTGGAAACTAGCTAGAGTAGTGAAGTGATACTTGGCTCTGTTAGCTAAAATAGACTAGTGAAGTGTTGATAAGCTTTACTAGTTGAGAAGAAGGATAATTGGGATCTTCCCGTAGGTGTCCCTGGTGGGCGGGGTTCCGCATTCTGTTTGCTGATATTTTTTCTTTGTCATAGCCTGATTCGACTCTAGGTGGGTAGCTAATCTGCTCTATGACTAAGTCTAGTTAGCTAAAGATCATTAACCAAGGTGATAGGCTTACACTCAGCCGAAGGGATCAGTGACTAGTACTATCACCAGATGTGTTGTTTCTATCCTAGGTTCCCTACCAGATCCAAGGAAACTCTACAAGTTTTGGGGAAGAATTAAAAAACCCATTCTGAAGAACACCAGTTCAAGAGTCAATAAAGTTGCATACAGAAACGTAACTTACGCTAGAAGGAAATTGATTCATCAAAGAGAGTGATGCATACTGATGCACCACACAGCATCAGACAGTAGTAACGAACCGAGAACCGGCTAAGAGTACCTAGTGTTAGTACAGTAACAATTAACATTAGTAAGTAGCCCTTATGAACTGAGTGGTTCGATGTGCAACGAGGATGATCTGTCGACTAACTAACTAACTAACTAACTGCGTACACACTGCAAAAGACTTGTGCAGTTTGTTTAGGAACATTAGGAACGGACATTGTGTAGAGTGCAACCGGTCCATGATTAACTGTTAATACCACCGGTGTCTATTTTGGATGTTCATGAAATTGGATTACCAGAGGTCTACAGAGGCAAAGCATTATCCGGCAAGATGGTTCCGGCAACGGGTGAGACGTACTTTTTCTGACGTAACGTGCTGTGGTCTATCTTTGCTGTGATCAGCTGACTGAGTTGATGTCTGAGAGACAGAGTCTACACACTTTATAGAACACGTCACACATTTTCTTCGCATACACGTCTCATACACGTTACACTTTTATTTTAATAAATTAATCTTTATTAATTTCTAGAAGCAAGAGTTGTTGAGTATGTTGCGTTGGGGAAGTATGAGAAGGGGGCATAGTACGACAGTGTGAGAGTGATAGGAAAAGGTGTCCATAGGCTGATGGAGTGTGTTGGACGGAAGCTGGTGGATTCTCCAGAATATTGAGGGGGGAAAAAAATAATATTATAATGTGGGTGTCGGATCTCCTCACTCCAGGGACGACACTTTAAAGGAGGACACGACATTATTGGGGGCTCGTAAACGTGATCTTTGGACAGCGGGATCTCTCGTAAACGGAATCTTTGGACAGCGGGATCTCTCGTAAACGGAATCGCTGGACAGCGGGATCTCTCGTAAACGTGATCTTTGGACAGCGGGATCTCCCGTAAACGGAATCCTTGGACAGCGAGATCTCCTGCAAGCAGGAACGTTTGACAGGGGGATCTTCGGACAACGGGGTCTTTTGACACGGGATCCTTAGTTATTAGAGGGAGATATCATTTTGGAGAATCCAGCTAGAGTCAATGTGGATAGGGGTTAGGATTAATATCTTACCTGTTCACACTTCACACGTCTGCATAGGTCTGTGGTCCTGATTCTACTCTTGTCACTGAGTGAATGTACTGTGTGTGGTAATATCTAGATTTATAGTACTTGTTCATATATCGGTATAGTAATTTGCAGTTATATTGTACTAGACCTGCTAGCTTACCGCTCTGTAAAATGGCCACCCCTAAACTAACCACGTTAGAATTAAAGGCAAAGGGGGAAGAAATGGGATTGGGGGGTTCTGCTCTAACGGATTACATACAGGAAGTGGAGAGAGAGAGTATCGTCAAGCAGAAAGGGAAGATCGAAAGGCCGAGCTGGAATTGAGAAGGATGGAATTGGAAGCTGAGCAAGCAGCTAGGAAATTTGAAGCTGAGCAAGCAGCTAGGAAATTAGAAGCTGAACAGGAAGCACAGAAAAGGGAGCACGAGTACCGGATGAGGGAACTCGAGTTGAAGAGTCAATCTAATGGAGAAACTGAGGGAGCAGTTGGAGGTTCCTCCATCCCAGGATCAACACCAGTAGGTGGACATGGGTACCATGCTATGAAGTTTCCTTTAGCGGTCTACGAGGAGGACAAAGAGAAGATTGACCAATACCTTCAACGCTTCGAGGCTATGTCAGTTGCTATGGGTCTGGAGCGTAACAAATGGAATCTTAAGCTATCCCAGGGATTACGCGGGACCGGATACGAGGTTTATACTCGCCTGCCACCAGGACATGAGAACAATTATGACGAGTTAAAGACGGCTCTGCTGAAACGATTCGAGGTTACGTCACATACCTACCGGAAAAAATTTCGAGCAGCGAAACGAGAACCCGGAGAGTTGTTTGCCGCCTACAGTTTGCGTCTTAAATCTTATCTCCATAAGTGGATGGATTTGGCTGGGTTCGCACATGACTATGAGAGTCTGGAAGAGCTCATGGTAGTCGACCAGCTGAAGAAGCAAATGTCTAAACCTCTCAGGACGTTCCTGGGAGAACAAGGAGCGGAACGTATTGACCTCGTGAATAAATTAGCAGAACGGTTCGTCGAGGTACATGGGGAGGCAGGGGAGAACCTTTCCACCAACACCAAAAGTCAAGAGAAACATGACAAGAAGAAAGCCAAAAACTCAGGAACCAAAAAGTGGGAACCTTATGTGCAAAAATCAGAGGATAATTCAGAGAAGAAGAAGGAGGGAAGCAAGAGCACTTCAAGCTCTACACCTAAACGACCGTGGTCGGAGAAGTGGTGTTCAATTTGTAAGTCACCCTCTCACAATACGAGGGACTGCAAATCGAAGGCTAAGAACCCTCACTTTGCAGCATGTCAAGTGACTTCCAAGGAGGTTGTCACGGAAAATGCCAAGGTCAACAAGGAAGCTCGCCACCAGGAGAGCTCATTCAAGTCCGACAATAGAAAATCTAGGACAGGGAAATGGTGCAACCAATGTCAGTCAAACACGCACAATGCTATTGACTGTAGGGGAAAGTCAGGAGACACTCAATTCGTCGTGTGCTCAGGGAAACCTAAGGTGGAGCCCACCGAATAGGTCGAGGCCGAGGAAGAGACTCCAGACCAGGAAAAACCACCTGTAGTGGAATTGGTAGAGGTTAACGGTCGTCAAGTGGAGTGTTTATACGACACAGGACTGGACGGGGAGGCCGTGATTTCTGCGGATCTGGTACATCCAGAACAATTCACAGGTGAAACATTGGACATACAGCCTGCACAGAAGAGTGCTGTAACCATGAAGTTGCCCATTGCTAATGTGGAGATTCGGTCAAGGTACGTCACCGGCACCATCAAGGCCGCTGTATTGACCGATCCCATTTTTCCAGTCATCCTAGGTTGCCGGTATGTCTTTCTGGGAATGCCCAGGGAGCCAATCCATATGGGAGCAATGCAGACTCGCTCTCAGACGAAAACGGAAGAGGCAGACGCAATTGTGACTAACCCAATGCCGGGGGAGCTACGAACTGCCCAGAGTGAGGATGATACTTTACGTCCTTGCTACAAAAAGCTGCAGAAAAGTGCTGATCCACCAGGACGGGGGCAGTACTACATGAAGAATAGGATACTCTACAGGAGAGCAGGAAGGGGAGACAACCTATACGGTCAGTTGGTCGTCCCGAAAGCTCATCGGTCCCAGATTCTTCATATGGGGCATACCATCTCCTTTAGTGGACACATGGGTATTGCCGCCACCATGCAGCGGATTTCCTGCCACTACTATTGGCCGGGAATGACAGATGATGTGCGTCGGTATGTGAAGTCATGCCCTGAGTGCCAGAGGGTGGCACCGAAACACTGGACAGCACCGGTGATGTTGGGTGAGATGCCCATCATGAACTCTCCTTTCGAGAGGGTAGCCATCGATATCGTGGGTCCACTTCCCAGGACTAGGAAGAGGAACATGTATATACTCACAATGGTGGATTGCTGTACAATGTGGGGTGAGGCTATACCGTTGACCACGATTGACTCGAAAAGAGTGGCGGACGCACTGATGGAGGCCTTTACCAGATTAGGCTTTCCGGATCAAATTCTGACGGATAATGGATCTCAGTTTTGTGGAAAACTCATGGAGGAGGTATTTAGGGTGTTTCACTCTAATCACATACATACCAGCCCTTACCACCCTCAAGCCAATGGACAAGTGGAGCGTTTCAACGGCACGTTGATAACAATGCTCAGGAAACTAGCGCAGGAAAAACCTGATAGGTGGGATGAATATATCCCAGCAGCACTCTTTGCCTATCGGGAAGTTCCTCATGGCTCAACAGGACTACCACCCGCTACGTTGCTGTTTGGTCGTCCAATCAAAGGACCGTTGGAAGCCATGTTGAGGAGTTGGACTGAAGAGGGGACGTCAGAAGAAGTGATCTCATCCTATCAATACGTGGAGGAACTGAAAGAAAAACTCCACAAGGGATGGACTCTGGCAAATCAAAACTTGAAAAAGGCCAGGAAAAGACATGCGGCTTACTACAACCGTAGGTCTAAAGAAAGATCTCTAGAGGTAGGAGATAAAGTCTTGTTGTTACTCCCAACGGGAAACAACAAACTGGAGATAGGTTGGCAAGGACCATTTCCCGTGGAAAGGGTAATATCCAGAACCAACTATCAAATCCGGATCCGGGGAAAGTCGAAGATTTTCCATATCAATCTCTTGCGGAAATACGAAGAGAGACCCGGAGACAAGGCAGCTCACCTCATGGCAATGGCAGTTGCAGTGGAGACAGAAGTGGGAACCAACGAGGGCAGGGAATATCCCTTGGTACACCAGGAAACCTATAGGGATGTACAAGTGAACCCTGATCTGACCTCACAGGAGAGGGAAAGGATAACCCAGGTTCTCAAGTCTCATAAGGAGATACTGACTGATAAACCAGGACGAACGAGGTTGGTGGAGTTTGAGATGTCTTTGACCACACAGGAGCCGGTTCGTCAGAAGGTTTACCCAGTGCCATTCTCTAAAGAAAAGGCCCTGGAGGAGGAAATACAAAAACTGCTGGAGGATGACGTGATTGCACCATCCACATCCCCATACAATGCGGGGGTAGTTTTGTTACGCAAACCAAGTGGAGAACACAGGTTGTGTATAGATTACCGACTGCTGAACAGTCATACACAGTTTCAGGTGGAACCTTTGCCGAATCCAACTCAGTTATTCGCTAGGCTCCATAAGGCTCGGTACTTTTCAAAGGTGGATCTGAGTCGGGGGTACTATCAGATACCAGTCAAACCGGAGATTCGACCACTGTTAGCTTTCAGTACACCCAGTGGACACTACGAATTCAAGGTCATGCCCTTTGGACTCAGCAATGCACCTAGTGTGTTTACACGCATGATGAGGACTTTACTAGATCCGTTACAGGATCCGTCCATCATCTCATTCATGGATGATATTCTGATTTCCAGTGACAGCTTGGATGACCACTTACAATCCTTGGAGAGAGTGTTTAATAGACTCAAGGAAGCAGGGCTTACTGCTCGTCCAACCAAGTGCATGATTGGTTACCAAACTCTGGAATTTCTAGGTCACACCATCACTCCAGGACACATTGTTCCAGAAGAGAAGAACCTGGAGAAAATCAGAAATGCACCAAGGCCAAAAACGAAGAAGGATGTGCGATCTTTTCTCTCGTTGTGTGGGTTCTACCACAAATTTATCCCACATTTCACTGAACTGGGAGCTCCGTTGACGGAAACCTTGAAAAAGGGATTCCCGGACCAAATCATTTGGACACCAGAATGTGAGAATGCCTATAGTCAGTTAAAGGAGGCCTTGGTCAGCAAACCTGTATTACAGCTCCCTGACCTTTCCAAACCATTTGTGTTGAGAACGGATGCAAGTGCGATTGGAATTGGAGCTGCTTTGTTACAGGAAGGAA
This sequence comes from Cepaea nemoralis, assembly GCA_014155875.1. NCBI lineage: Eukaryota > Metazoa > Mollusca > Gastropoda > Stylommatophora > Helicidae > Cepaea > Cepaea nemoralis. The sequence continues at coordinate 18,421 of JACEFZ010003240.1, forward strand.
AAGACGATGCTTCGGTTTTGAAACCTGTGGCATACGCAAGTAAGAAACTTCTACAGGCGGAGAGGAATTATTCAACCGTCGAGAGAGAATGCTTGTCCCTCGTATGGGCAGTGCAAAAATTTCAGCCATATTTGTATGGAGTTAAGTTTCGGGTCCAGTCAGATCATCAGCCCCTGATGTTCCTGGCTACTTCTCAGAAGCTCGACGCACGTTTGATGCGGTGGTCGTTGTTACTTCAACCGTATAATTTCACAGTAGAGTACATTCCTGGGAAGGAGAATGTTGGAGCGGATTTCTTGTCAAGACACCCAGCTCCTGAAGAAGAGGAATGAATCATCTGGATTTAACTCATGGTGGAGAAGAGTGAGATGGACTACTCTCTTAAGAGGGGGCCTATGTCACGAGCGCCCTGAGTTAACCCAGATAATAATACCGACGTTTGCGTGGCGTATATTTTCTGGGCCACAACAGTCGTACTAACAGAGTAAACACAGCTGTACAGGTTACATCGTGTCAGCCCATATACACATTTGGTGGTGAGTGAGTAGGAATGGATACACAGAGTTGGCAGTTCATTAACAAGTAGAATCACATATATTGTCAGCTTAGGATATGGAATGGTTCCGTTTGTCATCTATACGGCCGGACATCAGACGAAAATGGCTGCTGGGATTGTCACCACGGAACAGAAGAGTGACAAGTTTGTCAACATTTGAATGCAGATGGAAGCCGTGAGATCACAGGGGCAGATGTAAAACGGAAGTACCTAGTACGGAAAACAGTGCATCTGTCAATTCTTGGTCTCCGGAACATCAAGATGATTGGCAGCTTGGTATCGAAACTCTTTGTTGGGAGTTTACAGAAACTAGCTGGCTTGTTTTGAGAATCTAGGCAATTACTGACAACTTTGACAGGATTTAAGCCAGGAAAATAGTTCTTGACAGGGGATGATTTGCCACTGTGCCACCTGTGTGGGGGAGTAAAGGATAACGTCACGTGGACAACTTTGGTAGTTTGCCATATAAACTCGAGTTGAGATCAACTAGGGTGGACTTGAATAATGCTCTAGACAGAGTGCAGGGCACTGCAGTGCCAGTGGAAATAATATCTACCGTGTGTTAATTAGTGACTTAATTTTACACGTGCCTATATGGCAGATGTAGATATGATTTATAGGACTGCAGTAGTGCCATTTAAGGTATAACTTATTATAATATATTCGTTATAATTACTATAGACTGTGGCCTTGTTAAACTATAGTGTGATGATTAGCACTGTTAGTGGAAACTAGCTAGAGTAGTGAAGTGATACTTGGCTCTGTTAGCTAAAATAGACTAGTGAAGTGTTGATAAGCTTTACTAGTTGAGAATTGAGTAATGAAGGATAATTGGGATCTTCCCGTAGGTGTCCCTGGTGGGCGGGGTTCCGCATTCTGTTTGCTGATATTTTTTCTTTGTCATAGCCTGATTCGACTCTAGGTGGGTAGCTAATCTGCTCTATGACTAAGTCTAGTTAGCTAAAGATCATTAAGCAAGGTGATAGGCTTACACTCAGCCGAAGGGATCAGTGACTAGTACTATCACCAGATGTGTTGTTTCTATCCTAGGTTCCCTACCAGATCCAAGGAAACTCTACAAGTTTTGGGGAAGAATTAAAAAACCCATTCTGAAGAACACCAGTTCAAGAGTCAATAAAGTTGCATACAGAAACGTAACTTACGCTAGAAGGAAATTGATTCATCAAAGAGAGTGATGCATACTGATGCACCACACAGCATCAGACAGTAGTAACGAACCGAGAACCGGCTAAGAGTACCTAGTGTTAGTACAGTAACAATTAACATTAGTAAGTAGCCCTTATGAACTGAGTGGTTCGATGTGCAACGAGGATGATCTGTCGACTAACTAACTAACTAACTAACTGCGTACACACTGCAAAAGACTTGTGCAGTTTGTTTAGGAACATTAGGAACGGACATTGTGTAGAGTGCAACCGGTCCATGATTAACTGTTAATACCACCGGTGTCTATTTTGGATGTTCATGAAATTGGATTACCAGAGGTCTACAGAGGCAAAGCATTATCCGGCAAGATGGTTCCGGCAACGGGTGAGACGTACTTGTTCTGACGTAACGTGCTGTGGTCTATCTTTGCTGTGATCAGCTGACTGAGTTGATGTCTATAGAACACGTCACACATTTTCTTCGCATACACGTCTCATACACGTTACACTTTTATTTTAATAAATTAATCTTTATTAATTTCTAGAAGCAAGAGTTGTTGAGTATGTTGCGTTGGGGAAGTATGAGAAGGGGGCATAGTACGACAGTGTGAGAGTGATAGGAAAAGGTGTCCATAGGCTGATGGAGTGTGTTGGACGGAAGCTGGTGGATTCTCCAGAATATTGAGGGGGAAAAAAAATAATATTATAATGTGGGTGTCGGATCTCCTCACTCCAGGGACGACACTTTAAAGGAGGACACGACAGCATTGAAAAGTCAGAGGCAATGGTGATAGAACCTTCAGAACCATCTAAATCAGTCAATTCCATCCATCATGTGCCATGCCGGTAAGCGTGGGCGGTCATGTTCTGTCATCTCACTCGATCACCAGAGTCGAGGATAAGCTCCGTGTTCCTGTCTCCACCATGCCACGTGGCCAAGCCATCCAGGTATTTACTTCTCGGTCTTCCCCTTGGTCTCTTCCCTTCGATCTTGCCAGTTGTCACCAAGTTCTCCAAGTCATTTCTTCTCATAACATGCCCAAAAAATTTGGACTGTCTGCGTCTAATGTCTCTAATCAGTTTATGATCTTCATTTGTTTCTTGAAGGACTTGCTCGTTGGTTTTTCTGTCTGTCCTTGGTATTCTTTGCATTTTCCTCAGAAACCACATTTCCACAGCCATCAGCTGTTTTTCAGCTTGACTGCTTATTGTCCACGCTTCACATCCATACAAAAGTATAGGTTCTATGTAGCACCTGAAATTTCTTTTTCTCGTTTCAATTGATATCTTTATATTGGTCAGTATGTTTTTCATTTTGTAAAAGGCTACCTTCGAAATGGCAATTCTCTTGGTGCTACTCTTCGCAATGGTAATCTCTTCAAGGCATCTCATATCAGATGTTTTGACTGTGCCGAGATAACAGTATCGATTCACTTGTTTAAGAATATGTCCATCTACTCGTATATTACATTGTGGTATTTCCTTCTTCCCAGTGACCACCATAAACTTGTGTCTTCTTAATATTCAGTTCTAACCCTAGTTATTCACTGTGTGCAACAAATGCATCTACTAAATTTTGCAGGTCCTGTTCATTGTCTGCAATCAAGACTGTATCATCTGCATATCTAATGTCATTGATATATTGTCCCCCAATGTTGATTCCTTCCATATCTTCTATATTTCTGAACATATATTCACTGTACATGGAAAAAAGATCTGGAGACATTACACATCCTAGTCTCACACCTATTTTAACAGGCTGATATTGACCAACTTCATTATCAACTCTTATGGCAGCTTGTTGTTTCCAGTATATGTTTTTTACAAGTCTAAGATCTTTTCCATCAATTTGTAGATCTTCAAGACCCTTATCATGTCGACATGTCTCACATTATCGAAAGCCTTTGTGTAGACTATAAAGCAAAGATATAGATCTGTGTTTACTTCTATAGAGCGCTCAATTACTGTTCTCAGAATATACACATCATTTACTGTGCCCTTGCCTTCTACAAACCCGCATTGTTCTTCTCCTATTTCGGGTTGTATTTTCTTCCTTACTCACTGCATGATAATTCTCAGTAGAATCTTCGTGATGTGGCTCATTATACTAATTGTTCTATGTTGATCGCATTCCATGGCTCCTGATTTCTTCGGGATTGCAATAAATATAGAATTACATCATTCAGGAGATATATCTCCAGTATCGTATATTGCGTTCAGCAGTCTGGTGGCTTGTTCTGTTCCATATTCTTCTAAGGCATTGATCATTTCTACTGTGATGTTATCTGTACCCGGGGTTTTGCCAGTTTTCATATGGTTAAGAGCATTCTGAACTTCTATCTTCAAAATTGCTGGTCCTTCATTATTATTCCGATGATTATATTGTTCTCTTGTATCATCATAAAGGTCTTTCACATAATCTGACCACGCATGTAAAATTTGATCTTTTTCTATTATGATTTTGCCATCTTTGGTTTTTAGGCAACCCGTTGATGTGTGTGTTCTTTTGTTAGTGATGTCATTAATTCTTTTGCGCATTAATTTGGCATTCCGGGTGTTGTTTTGGTGTTAAATTTCCTTGCAATTTTCCTCAAGCCATGTTTCTTTTGCCTCGTTGCATAGCTTCCTAATTTTCCTGTGAATCTCTTCCTATTTTCCCTTGTTATTTTTGTTATTTCTTCTTACTTCCAGGAGTTTTAAGATGTCTTCCGTCATCCATTTCTTGCTTCCTATTATCTTTATTTTTGGGATGGTTGTTTCTGCAGCTTGGTTGACTGATTTCTTTAATATTTCTCATTGGTCACTGACGTCTTGAAATAATATTTCCATATCGGACAATGCATCGAATCTGTTCTTTACCTCTACGTTGAATTTATCTTTTATTTCCTCACTCTTCAGTGCTTGTAAATCAAATTTTGTGTTTCTTGGTGAATATTTGACTTTCTTTAATTTTATATGTAAATTGCTTAAGATTAATCTATGGTCGCTGTAGCAGTCTGCGCTTGGTTTAGTTTTTGCGACTTTTAAGGCATTTCGAAATCTTCTGTTGATGAGGATGTAATCAATCTGATTTCTGATCTTATGATCAGGACTCCTCCATGTCCATAATCTACTTGGGTGCTGTAGAAACCAGGTGTTTCCAATAATCAAATCATGCTCTTTTGCCCACTGTACTAGTCTGCAACCCTTTTTCATTCTGTTCCCCTAGTCCATACTTGCCAACTATGCATCCGTCCTGTTGATTTCCAACTTTAGCATTCAAGTCCCCCATTATGATATTTACTTCAGAATTCTTGCATTTCTTGAAGGCTTTCTCTAAATCACTATAAAATTCATCAATGCTGTCACCACTACTGTCTGCTGTTGGTGCATAAACTTGTATGACGTTGACATCAAAAGGTCTTCCACTCAACTTCACCAGGAACACTCTGTCTGATACAGTCCAATGTCCTTTGATCGATTTTGCTCTCTCTGTATCCATTATAATTGCTACTCCTCGTTGTTGTTTCTCTCCACCAGAATAGATTATTCTATATTCATCAGATGTCATAATGCCCATTCCTGTCCATCTGGTTTCACATACACCTAACGGGTTAATATTTAATCTTCTCGTTTCATTCTCATACCATTACCAAGTTGGCAATTCCAGGTGTGAGAATTATAACATGAAAATAAGCATTGAAAAGTCAGAGACAATGGTTATAGAACCTTCAGAACCATCTAAATAAAGCCAATTCCAAATGTGAGAAATATAACATGAAAATAAGCATTGAAAAGTGGTGATAGGCAGACAGTCAGAAACCCTGTCAATAAAAATGAAGAACTCGCAAATCGAACAAACCAGCAAATTTAAATAATATATTCAATGTTCACTTCAGATGGCGGAATAGATAGAGAAATAAATACATGTTGTGCACAGGAAAATCGGGTATTGTGACAACTAGCGCCACTTCTATCACATAAAAAGATACCTATAATTACAAAAACAAATCTCATAAGAACTGTTTGTGACCGACATTATGCTACCGATGTCAAACTTGGACATTTGCTGGAAATAATTAACGCAAAATCATAACAGAGGTAAGTAAGATGCCTTAGAAGAGCAGTGGGAGCAACTGCGAGAGATAGAAATGGGAATTATGAAAATAGAAGACGACTAGGTCTGAAACCAGTCATGCACTTTATTAAAGAACAACAGATTAAATGGTTTGATCACCTCACAAGAATGCCCTAGTACCATCTACAACCAAGAGCAAGATTGAACAAATATAATGGATATAGAGCAAGGGAAAGACCATGTAAAAGATGATGGTATCAAGAACAGCCTGAGAGAGATGAATACCAACTTACATAGAGCATTAGAAAGAGCGCATAAAAGACTTTACATCCCCTCTCCAACCCCACCTCAACCTCACCGGGGCAGTTGGAGGAAGAGAAGAAGAAAAAGAAGTGATTTGAATAATGTTCAAGTTTGACAACAGAATTGTTAATGAACATATATTGTGCAGGAAGCCGGTATTCTCGCTGATCACAGATATATATTACAAAATGCATAATGAAGAGATGAACCGGTGATATCGCCATACTGTGATCAATTGTCAACCGTTAATCCTTGCTGTTGTTCACTTATTAAGATATTCTATGCAACATGGTTATCCAGAGTCAATCTATGGCCAATCTACACATAACTACATGGCGCAAATAATCATTGATTACCAACGTTACGATATTTTACGGGCCTTTCTCTGTTAGAGTACACATGAATTCCTGATCAATGAGGCTGAAATCTGACCGTGCAGCACAATTACATCCTTGTTAATGCAGTGCTGATAATTTCCTCTGAATTCTTGTCAGATTCTTACAGCCTTCCAGTTAGACTCGAGGCTTTCAGCACTGCTTTACAACCATGAGTAGCTTTTGGAATTCATCACTACACTTGGGAGACTGCTGCCAAAGACCGAAATGTGTGGCGTACATCATTACGCAATTGTGTAATCACTTGTAAAGCAAACAGGGCTGCAAGAGCTATTAAAAACAGGCCGAACAACAAAAAAAAGAAAAACAACTGCAGGAGATCCTCCTCCTGGAACGTCAAGCACTCTTCGCCCACATTGACAGAGTACACTTCGAGCCACACCAGGCCTTACCAGCCATTTTAGAACTGACGGTTCCAAACTTTCAACACCCCCCCCCCCGCCCCTGGATGAAATGAATGGTCATGATCATTCTTGATGGATAAACACCACTACAACCAAAACTAATCGAATAATCTCTCCCCAGGACATGCTGGTGTGTTTGGGAACGAGCAAACGGAGAAATTGGCTGGGTTTTGCACCGTCAGGTGGGATAGTGGTACATGATAAGGCAGGGGCAGGGGGCGGGG
>JACEFZ010003242.1:0-68967 GCA_014155875.1 Cepaea nemoralis
TGGAAAGCGAGCCAATTTTAAGGAAAATGGACTTACGTTTAGTTCAAGAAGCTGAAACATTAAAAAATCCAGTGGTACTCTGTTGTATGCGTCCTCAAGATCAATCGCTGCAGCAATGGTTTCAGTGCCTGAGTGGAAACCTTCATAGACATCATGGGCAAAGACTGCTGCATTGGTCCAGGTTTCTCTTTTTGGACGGTACCCACCCAGGCTAGGTGGGAAAACACCTTGCCTCTCTATTTGGCTTGATATTTTCCTGGCAATTACCTTCTCCAGCAGCTTGCCTATTGTATTCTGCATGGTTATAATTCGATATCCCTGAATTTTTTTGTGGTCTTTGTCAGGCTTCGGCAAGGGAATCAGATAGCTGTGTAACCATTCCTCCTTGATGCTAGCACTCCCTATACTGTTGTTGTACATGTCTGCTAGTTTCTCTAGCTCATTGTCGGTACACCTATTTATGTCGTCGTATCTTTTGCCATCAGGACCTGGAGCACTGTTTTTTGATCGTCGAAGCACAGCCTTGATTTCTTTCACTGTCACTGTGTCTTCATCCGAAGTGTTCTGGGCCTTGCATCTGTCTGAGGTGACCTCCTTGGCCATATTTCGGCCTCCCATGTCTGTCTGGTTGCTCTGCTCAAGGTAGCGTTCAAAGAGGGCTTTGCCCTTGTCCTCGTCAGTCCTCTGCCAGATGAGGTCAGCACCTTGGAAGTCAGAAATGCTCTTATTCTTGACTACACCACTCATGCTTTTATGTAGTCGCCAGAACAATTTCAGTGACTTGTCTGTGCTTACTCTTTGACACACCTCTGCCCATTTTTCGCTTTTAACCACCTTGACCAGTTTTTTGAAATAGCTTACTTGTGTGTGCATCTCTCTTTCTAAGTGCAAGCTGGGACTAGGATGACCAGCTCTGTTCTTCTTGGCATTTTGCCATCTCCTTACAGCACTACGCTTATCCACCCAAGCCTTCTCCACCTCGAAACTCCACCACGGTGGCTGCTCCCAGCTTTTTTTCCTGCCCTGAACCGTTCTGCGCTTGTCACGTCTTATTTTACTCACCACATCTTGCCCTGTACTGTCATACTGGAATGTCTTTACCTTTAGCTTGTGCTGCCTGGTTCTGCCTTTCTCCACCAGTATGCTGCAAGGGTGGTTGGTGGTCGCTGCCATGGTGTCCTAGGACACCCCATCTACACACTGTAGTGAGTGAAGGTGAAACTAGCGCCAGATCAATAGCACTGTCCTCATCGCCTGGACGGCTTGCTGTCCTGGTGACACAGCCACTGTTGATACAAACCAGGTCTATGGTTTCCAGTGCAGTCTCGAGCTCCTCCCCTTGTGTATTGGAGGAAGTGTTTCCCCATGATCTGCCTTTAGCGTTGAAGTCACCACAGAAAATAACATTTCTCTCGTGGCCTAATATGCCACTTAAGCACTGCCACTTCTGGGCGTCCACACTCGCATTTCGGGCATAAACATTAACCAACACGAATGGTATACTGGAATGAACTCTCAACGCCTGTATTTGTATATCGTCACTGTCCCAACTGGACATGTCTAGCTCTGACGCCACCATGCTGTCGCGAACGAGAATCGCCGGTCCCAGATGTCGTCTGTTGTAGAAACATTTGAAACCGGCAATTCGGAGTAGCTGATCGCCCAGTCTCGTCTCCTGGAGTGCTACAATGTCGTTCCTGTAAACTAGGTTTTCTAAAATAGAACCCCGTTGTTTTACACTGGCACAGTTCCAATATAGAATACGGATGTTCTTGAGTCCTAGACGGTGACACTTGAGTCTAAAACGTCTCAAACCACCGCGCTTACCTTGTTTCTTCCTCCCTGCACGGCTACCACGCCGCTTCGTTATGTTGACTGCTGACCGCTCGGAGAAAACACGTTGTTCCGCCATGTTGAAAAAACGTAAACACAGACTAAGAAAACCACACACGCTGCTGAAAATTCACTCAAGGATGGCTTCGCTCGATGCACGAACTCCGTAGCACCCGCGCAGATCTTGAGTAGAAACTCCTGGTTTTACATCCTGGCACACAAATTACACGCAAGAGATGAATAAATCCATCCCCTACGCGAAAAAGTTAACGAACACAAAACAACACGACCGTCCGTCGCCATCTTGAAACCGGAAGTTTTTCTGTTCAGGTGTGTGTGGGTGTTTGTGTGTCCGTGTGTATGTGTGTGTGTCTGTGTGTGTGGGTGTGTGTGTGTGTGTGTGTGTGTGTGTGTGTGTGTGGGTGTGTGTGTGTGTGTGTGTGTGTGTGGAATATTTCGTGTAAGTTCGCAGCAGCAAAGCCCTTTTATCTACACCATGCTTGATCCTTTGGGCGATGCTCTCGGCGGGCAGTTGGCAGCATTGCTGAACAAGACTGAGCCTGAAGCAGGGTCTGGCCAAGTGGCTACAACGTCAGGATCCCATTTGGGGGACCCGAGTTCGAATCCTCAATAAGGTGATGGATTTGTTTTGTCGGCTGGCAAAAAGAAAACCCTAAGCTACAGTTTACGGCGACTGCACTAGTCAGGCGGACTTCATTCCTCAGGTTCAAGATCTCCCTGTCCTACACCACTAGGTTACTACAAGCAGTAATGACAGTTTTTGTGTCTGGGAAAGACTAAGCCAGGTAGGATACAAACAGGTGTAACAAAGTCGTTCCACGCCTCTTTAGCCAGCATCTAAAAGACACGAATTCGTTGGAACTGCTGATAAGATCATAATTGTGTGGGGTTATAATCACAGGGTATCGGTTGCAGTCGTTCAGAAAGCAATGGCAAACTACTGAACGTAGGCTTGCCAAGAGATCACTAACATCCAAATCATGCTGGGGTTGACTGTGACGCCATTTGGGGGATATGCAGCTAACTTTTAATTAACAATAAATCACATTGGGCCGTGAATGTAGTGGGGAGAGGCCAGCAACGTTACAGAAGTTGAAATTTAGCAATTAATTCATAACTACTCTCGTCCTGGCGATATGATTATCTATACCGATGGTTCTGTGGTAAGAGGCAAAACAAACAACAGATTGGATAGTGCCGCATCATTAAAGGGTGATTTGATGCATGATAAGGCAGATGTGGTGAAGGCCCACTGGGAGATTAATACAGAAGAATCAGCAGCGGGTGGTCAGGGGATATGGTCGACAGTCGTCTCCAGAGGTAAAGCAAGACGGACATATAATCAGATTGTAACGAGCACCATTAGTGTTGGAACTCTTCGCTGGATGTTAAAGATGAGGATTTAGAGCTTACGGGAATGCTCCGACCGTAGTGTTGTTGGATATTGACTCATCTCAACACTATATGATAACAATACAGACATCTAAATAACACTAATTATTGAATAATGTGACGATGAATGATATCAGTTTTAGTAGAAGTGGTAAATATGACATTAGGCTGTCATCATAAATTATCGAATACATCACCTGCCTGCGCGTATAATGAGGTTAGGTGAGAGAAGCTTGCTGTCTATTATTTTCCTTGGATTACTTTTACCGCGGTTTCCCTGACGAAGGGGTTAACGCCTTTCTCCGTAATCCAGTATATCCACGTGAAAAACACAGCTGCGCGAGATTCGGCAGCTGACGCGTCGCGTTGGTTACTTACGGGATATGTGAGCCGATCGCTCAGAAAGCAATGGCGAACTACTGAGCGTAATCTTGCTAAGAACATCAAGAACAGTTGAAAATGCTAGTTTTGACTGCAACGTCCTGCAAGGGATATGCAACTTTAAATAAAAGGCAATTACTATTACCGGAAAGTCTGTTAGGCCTTGTACACGTGACAGTTATGACTTGCCAGAATGGCCACGTGTTATATGTCTGTCTGTCTTTCTTGGCGATGTGAGTCAGCATTTTAAATTCAAATACAAGGTGGTTAGAAGATAGAAAGGTTCGAATGCAGGAAATATACATAATCAAATAACATACGCTATTGAGGTCAGGTGCTCTTTATATCAATGTACAAGGCCTGGATAATAGCAACATTATGAATTATCAACATATTACAAGTATTTGTTTCACCCAGCAGTCAGAGGCAGCTGGGTTATTTTCAAATGTTATAAATTATCAACATATTACAAGTATTTGTTTCACCCAGCAGTCGGAGGCAGCTTGGTTATTTTCAATTGTTATGAATTATCAACATATTACAAATATTTGTTTCACCCAGCAGTTATTTTTCAGTTGTTGTTTGTTTTTGTTTTTGTATAAATGGGAGTCTTTATGAGAGGCTCCGTGGCGAAGTGGTCAAGCCGTTTGACTCGGACTCCGAAGGTTGTGGGTTCGATTCCGGGCCGCGTCCTTCGGTTCTCCAGTGAAATTTTTCGGAGACTCATGTGGGTCGTCGCTAGAGCTACGGAGTTCGTGCTTTGTGTGACACTTTCCTCGCTGCGGAAAAAATCCGGTGCAATGAAGTTGACCCTGTCGACTTTTAAGCGACTTTTTTGTATAAATGAGTTAATGAGTTTGAAAACAAAAATACAACATTTAAAAATAAAATAAAATATGATCCAACCTGTATTTCTTACTTCTGTTGCGCTTCCATCTATATCGACCGAAATATACAAAATCAATGTAATGATTTAATGTTTGTCTATTATTAATGTTAGCATTCTCGTCATTTAAACTTTCTTTAATGGTGACATTTTCTTTACGATACTGTGCATAATCTGCAGCGGTCTTTACAATAATTTCATTAGACACCATAACTAATCATTGTCTTTATGAATATACTCCTTGGCTTTTTATGCTACAGTAAGATTTTTATCATTTTCACAGCTGATTGCCGATGATGTTAAAGCGCTAACATAAATCACATTTATTCTTTCATCGGCGAAGCACGTACCTGTCATTCCTCCTCACGTCACTGGCAGAGGACAGAGGACATGATAATAAGATACGCCACGATGTTACTCCTTCTTTAGACCGCTGTGAAAATGTTCACGTATATGTCTGAGAAGACGGACGCCGAGTGGGAGATTCGCCACATTATGACAAGAAACTATTTCTGACTCAACTTCCACACAATCACCAGTCTGCGATCCATCAATGTAGTACTTTCTGGTGCAGTCCAATTAAGCGAAAGGAAAAGACTGAAAGAGGCCGTTTCGTGGAAAGACCCGCAGGGAAGACAGACTCAAGTGTCTCTTGAAAGGAAAGAGCGATGTGATAATAACGGTAATTGTAACATTATGCTTACGGAGAGAACATGTTGTTACGTGCACGACATATTCGATTATATTGAAACTTTAGAGGTTTGCATTGAGTTTCATATAACTGGAGTTCTATGGATGAAGTGATGTAGGCAGATTCAGAAATTAAAGTATGACCATGGGAATTAATTTGTACCGAAGCAGTCTTCTGTTATGGGTCGGTGATGTGACAAGATCATCATATTCTGTTGACTTGAACAAAAAGAGGTAGTATTGGGCTGTCTTTTATTCACTTAGCAGGCTACGAACCAGGGGTCGAAACCTTGTCGGACTCTTCTCATTAGGCACGCGTCATTAATTGACACACACACACACACACACACACACACACACACACACACACACATATATATATATATATATATATATATATATATATATATATATATATATATATATATATATATATATATATATATATATATATATATATATACAGACGCATAAACACACACATGGTCTTCAACATCTTCATCTCACGATCATCATCATCGTGTTTCCCGCCTATCAAGCATAGTCGTTCATATCTCGCAATAGATCTCTTCCTTGGTGTTCTGCTGATGATATTCATCCATGCCACAACTTTGTCCAGCCCGCAGTATTTCCCACGTTGAGCTTCGCCTCTTTTTCCACAATTTTTTTCCAGTCGTCATGTTCCAGTATGTTTTTCAATAACTCCTTTCTCATCTTCTCAGTACATGACCAACAAATGCTCTTTGTCCCCTGCTTATAATATACATATACTATAAGAAAAGGATAAACAGCATGTGTTGGTTATGTAACCAGAATATGACACGGGAGGTATTCTCCTCCTTCTTCTCCTCTTTCTTAATTGTTTTCTAGACTGACGCATACCAAGCGTTACGGCATACAAAGATGTGTAGATGTTCAAAAGAGCGCGAGATCTGAACAGACCTGCCGATTAACGGAGCTGTATAAAGAACTGAACGATTTGACAACACAAGCCACGAAGAAGTTCCGAAATGGTACAACTGAGGATGTTTTAGGCCTCTGATTCTACGTTTCTCTTGTCTTCTGTGACTTCGATTAAACACCTATGGATTGACAGACAGACATACTGAGAGGCAGGTAGACACTCATATATGTAGGTAGGTATGTAGGTAAGTGACACGGTAAGTAATTAAGTAGTAGGCAAGTATTTAGGTAGGTAGGTTGGTATAAGTAATAACTATATACATAACCAGCATATTGCAACACTCGTTCTAAGACGCCAAATAATGTGAGGCTGATTAAGAGAACATGCCTATAGCGTCACAAACACGTGCATCCGAAGATGTCGAGTAGTAATTAGGAACTAATTGGTTAACGAACCTAAGGGAAAAAACCACATATAACGAAGTGCGATTCCAGGATGTGTAATAATAAATACCACACGTGGCAAGACAAATGAAAACATGCGGTGTTGAATACGCCATGAAAAGACAAAGGTATCTTCAAATCCAAAACAAACACAGAGCAAAGAGGTAGAGACGAAGCACACATAATTCTTAAGCATTATTCCAGAAATTGCTTGCTAAGCACAATAATGTCATTTCCAGAACAAATGAACAACGGAAACCGCTCCTCCCTCCACCAAATAAAAAAAAACAAAAACAAACAAACAAAACAAAAACAAAAGGAAATTGTTAAAAAAACACGCATAGAAGAATAAATCACTGAAAAAGGAAGAGCTATGCAAGTGTGTTCCCTCTCCATTAGATCTTCACCAGTGAACTCACACGTCGAAACAATTTACTATAGTGCTTTTCTATTGTAGAAAAGTGCGTCATGTCATAAAAAAACCCTGTAATTTATTGCCAATATAGTACCTTGCGGTGTATGGGGGGGGGGGGGGGGGTGAGTCTTGAGCCTGGGAAGTTATGGCCGCCTGGCGAGTGCATTCGTCACGAACTGTGCAGGTTAAAGTTTTCTTTTTGCCCCCAACAGAAAAAAACAAACAAAAACTACACCTCTCCGAGGATTCGAACCCTGGTCTCCCGAAGGAGATTCTGCTTTCTATGCACATATAAAATAAAGTAAAGTCAACACCGTTTTGCGTGAATTCTTTGTACAGAACAATAACCACTAGGTGAGTGATTTGGTCAACATGAACAAGGACGTCTTTGCTTCGCTACGACATGTCCTAGTATCCATTTTAGGCTGGGTCGACCTGGTAGACCACGTCAATTTAAAGAAACGTCACGCATCGGATAAATTTAGTTTAGTTTTTCGAACGCCTGACCTCTAAGCTGGGCGACAAGCCTATAGAGAGTAGGTTACCACGGTTAAATACACATATGCAGGTTAGAAATTACCGACAATGTGTTAGAAAGTGTCAACATACACATAAATGCAATCACAAGCAAAATAACAACGGAGACCTTTGCAATGTAGTATGTATGTATGTATGTATGTATGTATGTATGTATGTATGTATGTATGTATGTATGTATGTATGTATGTATGTATGTGTATGTCTGTGTGTCTGTTTGTATGTATGTGTGTCTGCCTGCCTGCCTGCCTCCGTGCGAGCGTGCAGGTGTGCGTATGTCTATCTGTCTGCCTGTCTGTCTGTATGTGTGCCTGTGTGTCGGTCTGTATGTCTGTGTGTAGGTCTTCTATTTGTCTGGATGTAGGAGGACATTTAACTAACTTTTAAATCTGTTGTTCAGAAAGTATTCGGCTTATTCCACCCCCACCCCCCAAATCCACCCCATCCCTCCCACCAACTCTCCTCTTGTTTCCGGTAAGCGTGGGCCAACACGGAGATCCACCTCATACCATCTTCAGAGGTTTGGATCGGATCTGTTTTTGTTTGTCCACCTTACGCCGTGTCGGGAAATCGTCATCATCATCAGCCATGTCAATAAGCGTGGAAAATTGTGTAACACCAAGGGGTTACAGCTGAGACAACAATGGCCACTTAAATGTAACTAATCTATACCAGACTGACTGGCAATCAATTCATTAATTGTACGACTTGTCAATTCATCAAGATAATCGTCATTAAGTTCACTAACCTCTATGTTTCCAGGTTTCCTTTGCATTACAAATTTGCGGCTTACGATATTTTCTACGATATTTATATTTATATATTCGATTTTTACGTAATTTGCGTAATCGTCAAAGAGGGCACTAACCGCTATGTTTCCAGGTCTCCTTTGCAATACAAATTTGCGGCTGGAGTTACATCTGAAAATTTAATATAAGTTAAAAAAAATATACAACTGCGGCCAATCAAAACTAAAATATAAAAGAGGGCAATCGTGGCAGAATGATCACATTTTAATACTAGGAATAAATCTTGCAAACCAAACACTACTGATAAATTACCAGGGGAGTTGATCGGCGAGGTGACACTATAGCTTCGTTAAGAAATAATGAAACGCTGAGATTAGTCGTTGATATCGACTGCTAGCCACAGAGACCTGTTGAGCACTCCCAGACATTGCGAAAGTGATATGCAAATGTGTTCACCCACGAAAGAAGAAATATTATAGCTACACGTTTTTGCCATTTCTTTGAGAAAGAGAATAAATCTTTCAGCTGCCCGTGTGATGTGATAAATGTTTGATCTAGATTTCGGTTGAGGGGAAGAATGAGAAACCACCATGAAAAGGTGAATACAACTGTATGAGTTTGTATAGTACAACCGTTATTGCTAAAGATTGATAGAACACAGCCATTTATTGTTCGCGCTTAGAGTCTCCGACTACAAGGCCTATTGACGTTCCTGTAACTGTATCCCGTTGAGACCCTTCAGAAAAGTGTTGTTCTAGGAGTTACCAGGGACTGACGTAAAATGTTACAGCTAAAGAATTGCTTTCTGCAGATCTGGATGGATTGAGACGGTGGCATGGAAGAATATCATCAGCATAATTGATCAAGAAAACAAACAACCGAAATATGTGGAGAGTCATGAACGCCTACGCCTGCTGGCATGGCACTTGATGATTGATGATGGATTAGGGAATCTTTGTGGTGAAGTGATACGCCGCATGTCTCGCTTTCCGAAGGTTGTGTGTTCAATTTCGGGGGTACGTCGTTCCGCTCATGAATGGAGTTTTCTTGTAGACTTCCGCTGGAGCTAAGGAGTTCGTACTTAATGCGACACTTTATGTGGCCTTCCGTGCGGAAGGAGATCTAGCCACATGGGATAAAACCCGGTGCAATGAAATCTACCCTGTTGCCTTTAAAAACCATTTCTTCTGCGGATTAATATCATTCTCCGTCTTCGTTTAAATTCAGACGTCGACATTAACACTAATAAAAGAAAGCAGCAGTAAACTTAAGCGTCTTGATATCCCCACAGAGTTAATTCTCAAATGGAGAGAATGTAAGCCAAACTACTTTTATCTGATCTGTATATGTCGGGCATTCGTGCTACAAACGTTTAGTTACCATTTTAATATCTGATGACTTAAAGAAGTATGATAATTTAGAAGCCATAGTTTATATGCTTTCCCGTTGCGCGTCTCTTATTGTCGTTCATTAGTGACCAGTATTAACACCTTGTTCCTTGTAGTCTTATTGCTCTAACTGTGCATTCTGTTGTTTTAATTCTCACAAATAATATCTGAACCAGATAATGTCACAGAAGGTCAAACTCATCATATCTGAATGTATATTTGTATAACTAAGTTTCCATTATGTAAGATTGTATATATCGTGCACGCATTAATCACAAACAGAAAAACCGCATATACGTTTTCTGACGCGCAAAAAGCAACCTGCATATAAATAGCTAAAAACAAAATAGCTGTAAGAATTTACTTGTTGTTAGCCTGTTTGAGCTATCACATCTTTTTGTGTTTATTTAATAAAACAAAGATTATCGCGTTCCAGTCTGCGTAAACATTGAAATAATCTTTTGTATTAGGAACGTCTGTGTCACAGATTTGGCTGGAAGTGAATTCTGTTCTAATTCAAATTTTGGTTTAGGTGTATAATTGAGCAAATATCGGCACTCTTTAATACGTGTGTCTTCTAAGGCAGTTATTTCTGTTAGTATAATGATGGACATATTTAGAGTGTTGTGTTCTAATCCCGGGTGTTCTTACTCGCCAAATGTCGAATGCGTAAAATTATCTCGGAACAGTCATAACATCTGATAAGTGATGCCCTGAAGACATTAGTTAACAAGAATAAGGGGAACTGCGGTAATACTTGAAAAGCAACGAATGAATCACTGAAAAACGAGAAGTAGATTGTGAGCTTTACCAAAGCACGACTACAAAAATCAAAATGGACGTTGCAGCCAATGCCTTCGTCAGCACAGAACAAACAAACAAAAATATACTAACAAATACAATAAAGACACTACATGAAAGTATTAATTTCACTTATCTGTGTCCTAGCTTTAACGGCTATCCGTGAATGGAATAAACCGGATGTCGTGGTGTCCGGTGTTAATATGTTCGAGTCCTATTCGAAGCGGATAGTTTTTTTTCCCCATTGAGATGTGCTCTACTGCGGTACTCTATTTTTGGATGAGCGAATGCCAGTCTAATTCTACTAGAAACCTCCCAGAAATACCCTACATTATAATGTTAAATTCCCGCGCCACAGATCGCTATTGCAGGAGTGCATTTGAAAAATAACAGGACATGAATTGCTTATCTTTCACACTTATTCTACGTTCAGACTCAGTTGTAAAATAGTTTAACTTCACGCAACGAAGTTATTTATTGGCATACGTTTTTGAATCTCGCCTATCACCAAGTTAACTCTCATAGACCGACCAGTATTAGAATCTCGCCTATCACCAAGTTAACTCTCATAGACCGACCAGTATTAGAATCTCGCCTATCACCAAGTTAACTCTCATAGACCGACCAGTATTTAGGCCCGTTAGTTCCAAGTGTTCATGATGGAGTTACTTCTACTGAACGTTTTGTTTCGTGTTGCCTTGGTCGTACATTTAAAACACGTTTTAATATAATTACATATAGTATCATTACAAAATGTTGTTATAGCATGACGAATACACTGACAGGCATTGTCAGTAAATGTTTTAATCTATAGTGGTGACACCTAGATCCGAACATTCCGACTCCAATTAACGACAGAACTTCTCTGTACGAACAAGTGTACTACGGCGTACGGCCAACAAGATAATATAACATTAGTTAACCCTTAATATTTAACAGAAAATGACGCCCAATAGGGAAATCTCCACCTAGACATCAGACCCTGTAAGAGTTAAGTTGCATGTGTATCTTCACGAAAGGACGCTTTTATTGGGTGTATAGATCCGAATCTCGGAATTACCTAGTTAAGATATGTGTTTTATTTTCCAGAGGGCAACACATCACAATAATCTGGTGCTTAACACCATTCTCTGCGAGTGGACACACAGCATGGATTGCTGTACCTTCCTAATTCATTGAAATAAGAAATACAAGACAAGTACCGTAGCATGAACTTGCTGTGGGTCTAATATCCACGGACCATCTCAATGTTGAGGTCAGAGGAATAGGTGAGCAGTCTTTCCTCTCGTAGCAAGCATCAAGTATAGACATAGAACCCTCGTCCGACCGTTCTTATGCCTTTGCCAGCGTAACGTCCTAGCCAATACACCAACGCGCCAGCTACTTTAAAATATAAGCACAAGTTTTAAAAAGTAAAATGAGATGATACGACAAAAGCTGTCTTTCCAAGCGCCCATTACCTGATTGTTCTTTTGTGTGTATTCTTAAATTTCCCGAGAAGGAAGAACTGTATTTTTGTTACAGTACGTTTTTCTGTCACCGTCTCGATAGGCGACCGAAGTTGCATGGTGGCTAGCCACTCTCCTGCCGGCACTTGTTGTCATGCGTTGGATCCGTATCGACATTCCGTAACTTGTGTGGGGCTCCTGGGTCGACCAGCCTAAAATAGTTTACCAAACCATTCCATCTCTTTATTTCAAAATAATAACTTTATATTACAAGTTCATATGAATCTGTTTCACATCTAAATAGCTTCTATAGTCAAAATACAAATACGCTTTTCTGAAAGTGGAAATGGGGATACTGTAGAAGCTGTTCACAGAATAAAATACAGACGTTAAGACCAGAGAAGATTTATTCTGCGTCTACTGGCGTCTTCAGAAACAAAGAAACACACGAACTTCACTAGGAGAATTACACAGCAAGACTAATGAAAACCTTGTGACGTATGGATAACCTTCAAGAACTCCAGGAATAATCTGGCTCTTTCAACGGCAATAATTTTATTTTTCTATACAGAAGCGATCAAATCTTCAGTCAGCCAGTACTGGTCAATAGCCTAACCACAAAACGTTCTCAATATGGAGATCAATATACTTGTAGTAGATTTCAGCGTTAAGCCCTGGAGGTCATGAAGGGACAATTCATTTCGAAGCTTCAGGAAAGTCACACTTGGCAAAGTCTGTGGTCTTAGTGATTCACTGATTTCGTTATTTACGTTTGTTCGTTTCTTTCATTTGGATAAAACTAGACCTCCTTTCTTCTCGTTACACTTTTCTCGAGATAAGTTGCCTTAAATTTGCGTCTTCTCTGAATTAGGTAAATTCAAATTATTAACGGAAAACAACAACAACACACACACACACACACGTGCACATACACACGCGCTCGTGCACGCGCCTGCCAGCCAGTTCGCCCCCTCCCCCACCCCACACACACACACATCAGTTTACACGTACATATACAAACACGCGTGTTTACACACACACACACATCAACTACCCACAACACTGGACTCATTGTGCACCAATCAGGGAGTATATGAAGTCATAAATCATCATAATCATCATCATCATCATCATCATCATCATCTGAAACTCCGGTACGCGTAGCCCAATACAGAGGCCCATCTCATACAATCACCAGTCTTGGATCCGGTCTGTTTTCTTGCCCACATAATGTCGTTCAGGAAAATCACAGAGGTATGTAACCAAGTAGCCTACTTTTGCTATATTTACATCAAATGATTCAGTTATCACTAAGTTATTATGTCTTTTCCTTTTCATAACAATCCCAAAAGTCCTCTGTTGTCTACATCTAAGCATCAATAAATTGAAGTTTTAATTTGATTTTTGATAGTTACATGCAGCAGTCAAATAAACAATTTAACATTTCGAATACTACATAAAGCATTTGAAAAAAGACAAAGATTGCGGTAAAGAAATTTAGCATTGAAACTTCATCAAGTATAAATTATGATGGTTGATACACATACATCAATACGCATGTTCGTGTATTTTTATAGGCCATTGGTCGGTTTTGTATGTTTGTGTATGAATAAAAGTAACAATAACAAGAGACATATAAATGACTTGCTTGAATAGGTGTAAATGAACAAAATGGTAATATCAAAGAAAAAGATGATACGCAAATGTGAAATAGAGGTAGAAGGGAAAATTCTTCTAACAGATGGATAGTTATAAATATCTAGGGACATTTATAACATCGGATTGAAGATGCGCAACACAGATTAAGAGCAGAATAGGGCAATCAAAGGCTGTATTTCAGAAAATGAAGAATATCTTATGCAACAGGTCACTATCACTGAATTTAAGAAAGAGAGTGCTGAGTTGCTATATAGAACTCGTCTTGTTGTATGGCTATGAATATTGGAATTTAAATAAACAATGAAGGAAGAGATTGGAAGCAACAGAGATGTGGTTCCTGAGACTAATGTTGCGAATTCCTTGGACTGCCAAAGTAATCAACAATGAATGTCTGAAAGAGGCTAATGAAACTATAACATTATATACAACAATGAGGAAGAGGCAAACAGCTTTTTTAGGATATGTGATGAGAAGAGAGGCATTGGGGAACATCGTGACAAATGGAAAGATCGAGGGGAAGAGAGGCAGAGGCAGACCAAGAGAAATGATGTTGGATGGATTGCGATGGTGGCAGGGTGGAATATCAACAGCGGAGTTGATCCAGAAAACTAAAGACCTAGATTTGGGAGAGTCATGAATGCCTACGCCAGCCGGCATGGCACTTAATGATGATGATAAACAAAGGTAGAACTAACATGAGACATATAAATCATTTGTTTTTGAACAGCTGTACATGTACATGAACAGATGTAGAGATAACACGAGGCATATAGATAATTTCCTTGAACAGTTGTACATGAGCAAAACCTGGAAATAACACAAGACATGTAAGTCACCTGTTATTTAAACTACTGTAAATGAACAACATTAAATAGCACTTTACACATAAATCACTTGCTTGAATAGCTGTAAACGAATAACATTAAATAACACATAGAAAGTCAAAGACACATGGATACAGTATTTTAACAGTTGTAAACGAACAGAAGAAAAGATACTAACAGATACAAAAATCACTTGTTTGATCACTATACTTGAACACAAGTAACAAATAGCACAAGATAAATAAACCACCTGCAAGAAGAGTTGAGAGAGCTTATGTTTCAACAGCGGATAAAGGACGTAATTCGGTAATCATGACGCAGTTTCATATAAATAAAACTAATGACGATCTTTGAAATCGGTCTTCTAGATTTGTATAGTTTATAACAGACATCAGTCTGTTGGACAACTGCCTGCGTTTTCCCAGAGTGTTTCAAAATGCTGCACTTAAAAATACTAGTGGTGTTGTTGAAGTAACCAAACAGAATGGAGAACAACGCATTGTCGGTGTACAACGAATGATCGATGTCGACTGTCTTGCTGGATATTAATTATTTACGCTTTCACTCTTTCAGCCGGATTTTTGTGTGGGTGAGTGCTTGCTACTAATGTTGTGAAAACCTTGAATGGTCAGAGTGACTGACAACGACTACCTGGAAGAGACTAATGCCAGTAGACCATAAAACGCAAATATCATAAAGGGACAAAATATCGTTGGTCATGTAATGAGAAGATAAGCGTTATAAAACAGTGTAACGACTGGAAATATCAGTGGTTGAAGACCTTGTTTTAAATAAATACTGTAAATAACATAGACCAATATTTACTTATGTTGTAATGAATTCTTCAAGCGTAGACAATCCGTGTTTATGATTTCAAATAGAGATATGTTTGCGTAGAGTTTTGAAAAGGTAAATAATTCACGCTAATGTAATTTAAAATATTAAAGTAGAACGCAGCAATCAATTTTAACTTTAAGTCTATTGTGGTATCAAGGACGACAATTTAGCCTCACTAGTAAAAGGCGCCGGTCTCCCTGGCCTAGAGGTTAAACGACTTTCTCCGTAATCCCTTTTATCCACGTAGCGCGCGAAAACTGGAAGCGGTTCTCGCTTCATTGGTAACATACCGGATAAGTGAGCCGGCCGTTCAGAATGCAATAGCAAACTACTGAGTGTAATCTTGCCAAGAAATCAACGACAGTTGTAAAATGCTGGTCTTGACAGCGATGTCCTGTAAAGGATATGCGGGAAAAAAAGTAAAAAGGCGAACTCATTCCTCCTGACGTCTCGGTGATTCTAGCTCTAACACCATCTCAAGTCGAAATTTAACATCTCTACGTGGCTTCCTGGTCGTTTCAGTTCAATGAGAGCGAACGCAAAAAATAAAATTGGAGATAACACCATATTCGAAATATGCCAGTTTGGTACATCGAGTAATTAATAGAACTTCAAGAGTAATAATAAAAATATAATTACTTACTGTATCAGAAAGGAAATGTGGGTACGTCATTAAGTCGAAACCAACGAAGCGACAATGCAGGGAATTCTGGCAATTTGGTATTTAATTTTCTAAATCGCCTTTCCAAATCATATAGGTGACTATAATTCCTATTCATATACTGTTTGCAACTGAAGTCCTACAGTTTATACATATACTCCAAATGCACTGTTGATTATATAAATATAACTAACAATGTACAATGGTCAATAAAATAGTAAACATGACAAATCCTATGACTGTTGTTATCGCTGTGATGACAAAGGCTTACACACGGCTTATATAGGACTATTGTAGTCGGTGTGGACAACCACCATAGCACACTATTATGTATCAACAAACACCATAAAAATCAAATGCCGTTGCATTACACAAGCAATAATCAGTGGGGCGTGACCGGATATATAATTTCCATTATATGTGATTGCATTTTTATGCAGACGTAATCAGCACTGGAAATAACAGTGTGAAGCGGGCGTTACCATAAACAGTAAATACTGTATAATTTATAAAATAATAATAATTGACATGAGGGTGTATTTTCTACCATGTGGATTGCATCCAGATTAATGAGAAACAGATACAATTAAACTTACCCACACGACCTGCACTTCATAGTTCATATGACAGCGTTTCATTACAGCACAATGAAAGGATAACACGGATAATACTGAGTGGGCAGTGAGAGAATCTATTATTAATGAGCTGTTTATATATGAAGCACAACAATGAAAATGATACAAAAGCTAAGCATAATGAAAAAGTGAATATGTCCAATGCCCTAGAGAAATATCACAATATAAAACCATCTCACTAGAGCTTTCGAGATGATGTGATATCACACGATGCATATAGTGGTCTTTTCATAGATGAGATGAGATCAATAAGATATTAAAAACACATGGAAACGAATTAAACAATCATTCAGAAATACACAGGGAAGGCTAGATATCTATTGAGACATATACGGAAAACACACACACACACACACACACACACACACACACGCACGCACGCACGCACGCACACACACATGTGACAAATACTGACAAAATATACAGGGACAACTAAGAGAACCAATGATAATTATACACTGTCAACTAGACAATCATTGACAAATATAAAGGGGAAAGCTAAATAACCATTGACACACATATACGAAACATGTGGCAAATACTGACAAATATACAGGAAAACTAGACAACTATTGACAAACATACAGGTGCAAATAGATCAGAATTGCGACACAAACAATATGATATGTTCTCCAGACATCGTTACAATATGAAAATGGAAGCCCAATACTGAACATAATTAAGAGGGGACAGGGAAAACTAAAGAAGAAGCAATTAAATAAATAACTAAAGCTCTAACGGGGGTGGGGGTGTAGACTTGTTTGGGTAAATACTAACCAAATAGGGTTGGCTGCAGTTCTGTAGACATTTAATCAAGAAAACACACATTCATAACAACACTGTAGTTTGGTCCAACTAAAGAAGGCATAGGCAAATGAATAAGACTGATAATATAAAAAACACCAGAATACATTTTCAAAGGAAAGAAGAGAGTGCTGGGCAGCATAACTACTTTACAACACAACTGTTGAATAAACAAAAACATTTAACAGTTAAAAAGCAAACATTAAACGAAATATGAATAGCCAAGTAACACAAAATATCATAACATGACGAGTGCATGTATAAAGTAATCACATATGATTTAGTGAACAAGAAACACAGAAGCTAATAGTCATAACATTATATGAGTCCACATATATTCTCACATAATAAATTGGTAGTGTTGAAGTTTGTGCCCTTGATTGTAAACACAGTGATCCTGGTGATCAGTCTCCTACAATGTTAAGACTGCATTTATTTTTTAATGTGATCTAATGGGCGAAAGGAGCCGCGGCAGCACAATGACTAGGACACTTGTCTGCAGGTCAGTGGCCATGTGTTCGAATCTTATGTGAGGTGTGGTTACTGTTTTTTAAATCGATGGTCTCGGGTAGGCCCTACCTTAACTACATGAATTTTCTTGGGAAGTAAAAGCGACTAGCATGATAATGATAACATCACCCATCACGTGCTGATTGGAGTAAACAGATGGGTATAGCAACATATAATAGGTTTCATGACATGAAACGTTTATGTATTTCCTTAATTTTTTTCCCCCCAAACGAACCAACGAATTAAACCGAGCCCGAAAGAATTTTCAAATAATTGATACTTGAACACAGAGGCCTGTTTCACATGCTGCACATCCTACCACTTATATTCGTAATATTAATTACATATTTTACACGCCTTGGGCGTTTAGGTACACGGTGTTCAATCTATATTCTGTAGATCAATCAACCCAACAGGGATGGTGTGGGTAGTGTTATCTCGGATGTCTTTACATCCCACGACATTTCTTTGCAACCATGTCAGGCTGGGACGACCTGGGAGTCCAGGTCAATCTTCTAAATCAGCACCGATGCGGATTCGTCCCATGACCACCAGACAGGAAGGCAAGCGTCTAGTCACCACGCTACCGGACTCTCATATTGTATGGTATCCGTGTTAACCCTGTGTGGCGGCACATCCTATCAACATTGGAATAGACTTGATAAACTTCACGGTCTATGAACATTGGCATAATTTGGTAAACTTCACATTCAATGAACATTGGCATAGATGTGATAAACTTCACGGTCTATGAACATTGAAACAGATTTGATAAATTTCACATTCTATGAACATTGGCATATATGTATCCGTGGCGAAGTGTTTACGCCAACTGCCTAGAGCTCTGAAGTTGTGGGTTCGATTCTGGCCTACGTTGTTTGGGTTACGAATGCATTGTTCTCGGTGACTGCTGTTCGTCGTGGCAGGAGCTACGGAGTACTTGACTTGTGCGAGGACTTCGGCAGGCCGCCCTGTGGAAGAAACCAAGCTTTATGGGATAAAGCCCGGTACGATGAAGTCGATCTGCTTGCTATTTACATACTATTTTGTTCAGAAAGAAAAACAAAACAAAACAACAACACCAGAGTATTTAACAAAGTGAAAGATGATGATATGAGCAACATGCTGAAGGATTTTAACATTGAACTAACATATCTCAACATAACAGAAACATATTTACTGGAAACAAGTAGCAGAAATGAAATTGGGAAATAATATGGGCAATTATGAACAGGCAAGAAGGAGGATGTCAAAGATGTGTCTTCTCCATATGGTGGAAATAATAAAGTGAGAGAGATTACAGATGAACCAGGAATAGTTAGTTATTTGGTTAACAGATTATTCTTATTGCATATACAACTATTGGTCCATAATTGATTAGCCACCCCCCCCCCCCCCCCCCCCCCCCCCCCCCCCTTTTCCATATCTAACTTAAGGTGTTGCGACTGACGATCAGTTCTGTGTTTGTTGATAATTCTTATTTGCCTCCCCACTTTGTGCACTTTACTAGCTTTATCCCATTTGACTTGATGTTCTTGCAATTTGATCAAAATGGCAGGATGACATCCATTTCATGAGTCATTTACTCGCCCTGCACAACAGAGGGCGTTCAGGATGTCAGCCTGGTTCATTGCTCATCCACTCCAACAGAAGACAAGCCCATAAGCTGACAATGCTTGGCTAGAACCGGCTAGTGAAGGTAGACACGTTTTACACACCTCATATAAAGAAGGAAACAGTATTTTGGTCATGTGATCAAATGGCAAATCAGAAGGCGAGATCGAAAATAGATGCCATAAGGCAAACCAACTCATTGGGCAAATGACACCAATATCGAAGAACAAACATGTATCAATAGTTACTAAAAAAGCACTTTGCAACACAATCTTCCTACCAACTCTATGCTACCAATGCCAAACCTGGACAATGACAGAAAAACAGAAAAGAAAAATCACAACAACAGAAATGAGATTCCTGAGAAGAAAACTCAATGTATCAGGAAGAGATAGATCAAAAATGAAGAAACGAAGACTAAAGTGGAGGCTATAGCAGTGCTAGATGTTATTAGATGGACAGCAAATAAAATGATTTGGCCATGCAAGTAGATTACCAACTAACAGTATCCACAATAAGCAATAATTTACAGATCAATTGTAAGAAAAGGAAGAGGCCGACCACGTAAACGATGGACGGAGGGAATAGCTGAGTCCATGGGAATATCGATACATGAAACCCATAAGCGGGCACTCTCCCGCTGTTTTTACGAGGGTAAGTTAATAAGTAAGTCACAAATGGCTGTAGAAAAATAACTAAATATGACAATAACTTGAAACTAGTTTAGTTTTATACATACATTGTCCCTTTATTTCTCAACATAATTTCCACCAACATTGATGCACTTATCCCATCGTTTTATCAGTCTTCACATACCAGCTGCATATAACTGCGTGCTTTATTTTCATTAACCTGCCATCACACATAACTGTGTGATTTACTTATTGACTCATCCTCGTAACTTTTTCTACCCAGCTATGCACCGCTTTACGGGATAAACATTTGTCAGCATAAACACTGAAAAACCCACCTTGGCGGAAGACATTTCGTAAATGACGCCGAAGTTGAACGTGAAGTGAAAACGTGGTTTAGATCCTCGACACGGCAAGGTACAAGAGGAACCTGATGAGATGATGAGATGACGATGATGAGATGAGATGAGAAAAGAAGCATTGAGGAACATCGTGGCGACAGGAAAGATCAAGGGGGAAAGAGGTAGGGTAGACCAAGAATAATAGTGGATGGACTAAGACAGTGGCATTGAGGAATATCATCAGCAGATCACCGAGATCTGTGGAAAGACTACGCCTTCACCAGATGGAAAGACACTTTATATATATATATATATATATATATATATATATATATATATATATATATATATATATATATATATATATATATATATGCAAGCAAGAGAGAGAGAGAGAGAGAGAGAGAGAGAGAGAGAGAGAGAGAGAGAGAGAGAGAGAGAGAGAGAGAGAGAGAGAGAGAGAGAGAGAGAGAGAGAGAGAGAGAGCTGTATTAAGCAAGTATGTATGCATACACAATATCTGAACATGTATCTAATGCTTGTAAATTAGTAAATTCATCAACTAGATACTTTTCATGCAGTAGTCAGTATTACCACTGCTTTTAGATTTACTGTAGCTCGAAGTGATGACCGATCATATTTCACTGTTTCACACACAGTCGTATTTCTGTTAGCCAGACAATCATATGGTCTACATGCAAGGGGAACACAATACTCTGTATGCTCTTTACCATAAATTCTCTTGTTTTCTGGTAGATTTTGTAATTCCTTTGGTTTTCACACGGTGTAAGTGGAAACCAATCAAAATAGTTCTGACAAAAGACTGCCCTGGTTGTTTTTCTCGATGGCGTCGAAGTTATTACAGAAAATGCTCTACCACTGACGTCTGTCTGGTATTGCCGACAGTCTGTTTTCTGCAGTTTCCTCCCTCAGACAATTTGTCTGTCCTCATATTTCCACGCATCCGGCTATGAGAAGAAGCGCATTATAAATTTATTTCGCTGACATATCTAATTTCTGATGGTTCTTTTAACAGTTTAATGTATTGGGTTTTATGATCCCATGGGATGGTTGCGTCTGACAGCCAATCTGCGAAGAATGCAATCTATGATTTTAACATTAGCCGTCTGTTTTCTGTGATTGTTATTGATATTCTCTTCTATTGCCTTTACATCACTTGCGAAATTGTTTGAGAGGTATCCAATGACTACAGGAATATTGATTTCCTGTCAGGTGTTTATCGTTGGCGGCTTCTCTTTTGTTGTTCCTTGTATTAGTTCATTATCTCAAGTTGAATGTGCAGGTGCAATAAATTGCTTTATTTCCTTTTGGCATACTGGCTTTACCTTCACTAAAGTTTCCTTAGATCACCCGAAAAACTAGTCCATTTACAACACATATGGAAACAATATTCACTAACTTCCATCATGTGTCATGCCGGTAAGCGTGAACGGTCATGACTCGCCATTTCACTCGATCACTAGAGTTGTGGATCAGCTCAGTGTTCCTTCTCGACCATGCCACGTGGTCAAACCATCCAGGTATTTACTTCTCTGTCTCTCCCTTGTTCACTTCGACTCGATCTTGCCAGTTGTCATCAAGTACTCCAATTTATTTCTTCTCATAACATGTCCAAAAAATGTTGACTATGTCTAATTTCTCTAATAAATTTACGATTTTCATTTGTTTCCTGTAGTACTTGGTCATTTTTTTTTTGGGTCTGTCTTTGCATTCTCCTCAGAAACCACATTAGTTAGTTAGTCGGAGTTCCAACTTCACAGCAACGGGTCGTCCCCATTATGCTCCGTTCCTGTGCCAGTGAATATTACACAAAACGCTCCTCACTGCCCAATATGAAAAGTGGAAAAGATAGGAGTCTCGACAAACAACAGGCCGCACAAATACACTGCATAATGCCGCCACCAGAATGTCAACACACCAGTCCCCAACAAAACACCCAGTTCATCTCTGATGGAATCGGCTGTCATTTTCCTATCTGAATGTTTCCTAGATGTTCACCCACACAGTCCACGAAAATACAGTTCATCGCCGATGGCAGTGGCAGTCAACCAGAAGCCCAGCAGCCACGCATTTCTGCATAAGGCAAAAACTGGTCAACTCTGGGACATAGCCACCTGCCATCACTCCGAACATGCAGTCACATTCCAAAAAACCTCAGGCAGATTCAAAAGCATTTCACACGAAACTCACAGCTCACAGTGTCGCGCCACGCACTCACTCAGTAGCAGGGCGACGGAACCATCAAGACTCCTTAGTCGCCTCTTAACCACATTTCCACAGCCATCAGATGTTTTTCAGCATGACTGCTCATTGTCCAAGCTTCACATCCATATAAAAGAACAGGCTCTATGTATCCCCTCAACACTCTTTTTCTCGTTTTAATTGACATCTTGTATGTTTTTCATCTTGCTAAAGGTTACTTTCGCCATGGCGATTCTTGTTCTAATCTCTTCAAGGCATCTCCCATCAGATGTTATTGCTGTTCCGAGATAATTTTCCTATTCACTTGTTGAAGAATATTCCCATTTACTTGTATATTACATTGTGGTATTTCATTCTTCCTTGTGACAACCATAATCTGTGACTTCTTACAATTTAATTCTAACCCTAGTTGTTCACTGTGTGCAACAACCGCATCTACTAAATGTTACAGATCCTGCTCATTGTCTGCAATCAATACTGCATCATCTGCATATCTAAGAACCGGGGGTCTTCCCAGTTTTCTTAAGTTTAAGAATATTCATTATACTGATGTTTAAAAACAAATAAAGGAAAGTTTTAGTTTTAGACGCCATAAACACGTAGGAAGTTTGGTGCACGACTATATATTTTATAGACCAATCGGCGCTCTGGAAGATTATGTGGTCAATATCCCACCGACCGTCTTTATTTCTCAACGTTTTCGCTGGTATCCATTTTATGTTGGTTCAACCTGGGAGTCCAGGTCAGTTTTGGAAGACAGTTTCGGTGCAGATGACCAGCCGACAGGCAAGTGTCTAGCCACTACACTACCGTACCTCTCTATACTGACGTAGTTAGTGCTATACTGCAACGTTAGCTATGATAGCATGGTCTGGATAGCTAAGTATTATGTTATTCTATGGTGTACTATAGCGGGAACACTTTTACCCGCAATACATATTGTAATCTGGATATATACTACGTGTATAATGTATAGTGTACTATATACGTTTAATTTGCACTCATCATCATCACCATCATCATCATCATCATAATCATCATCATCATCATCATCATCATCATCATCATCATCATCATCATCATCATCATCAGTTGGCTTATTATCATCACCTCATCATCAAGCTAGTCAGTCCAAGGGCTGGTGTTTGCGGCGTCTGACCAAGCCTCTACACTGATTCCTGTTTTCAGTTGTTCTCTTTAACTCGGGATAATTCTGAGCCCTTGAATTTTTGAGTAGTTGTGTAATGTGTTGTGTCTTGGACACTGTCCATTTCTCTTTCCCTCCAGCATTTTAACTGATAGACCACTACATCTTATTTTATGACTGGGAATGGGCCGGAAGGTACCAATTTCGAACCCTGCATGGGGCCAGAAATTTTTCCAAGAACCACTGATACGTCCTACTGATCTCTTTGGTAGTGAGATCCGATATCTAGCCTTCTCAGATAAGGGTGAAAAAAAGGTCTCGTGTGCATGATGTGTAATTTAAAAATTCCACGGCAGTTGTAGGTCGTGAGGTTGCTGTCCGGGGAAAATTTACAGAAACATATAAACATTCCCACCAGTAGATTGAACCCATTTCTTGGGATGGAATCTGTCTACAGGAAATAAACCCAACACACACACTGACCAATGGGGCATAAATAGGTATGAGTCATTACCCTCGAAAGACTAACAACGAAGGGAAGTATATTGTGATCACACCAAGACAACCTTTTTGTTTGATTTTCGCTGATTGTCTATTTTCTGTCCGAATCACTCTTTAAATTTTGCAATTCCACCACATTTCTCTTAAACGCCTTCAAGGTCTTTTAATCTCTTTAACGTGTACCATACATCTAAATAATGTATGACACTCCAGCCAGCTAAGAGCTTTTGGCCTCTGTAATATACTCTGTACAGGGTAAAGGTCAAGGACCCTATTGCACTCCTTGAGGTGTATTGTGTATAGGGTGGTGCTTGGACCATATTTTCATACACCAATCAACACTCGACAGGCGATGTAGTCATTATCACGCCGGCAGCGTTTATCTCCTTGGGCATTTCCTGCGATCCACTTTAGTTTGGGTCGGCCTGTAATTCCAGGTTTATTTAACAACCCACCTCGAATGGGATTCGATCTCATGACCACGGAGGCGGTGTGCATAAGTGATAGACACTGTGCTACCACGGCATTTTTATATTGGTCACTGCGCTATAATGACATTCCTGGGTCACTACACTACAGCGGTATTCTTATATTTGTCATTACGCTACCGAGGACTTATACTATTGGTTACTGACAGTTCGTTATAATTTAGTGTCAGTTAGGAAGCTATGAGTAGTGGGTTAGCGGGTATTTGATTAGGAAATCTGGATTGACCTTGCTGGATTGACCCCAATCCAGCTGGATTAGGGTTAGGGGTTAGGGGTTAGGGGTTAGGGGTTAGGGGTTAGGGTTAGGGTTAGGGGTTAGGGTTGGGGTTAGGGGTTAGGGTTAGGGGTTAGGTGTTAGGGTTAGGGTTTAGGGTTAGGGTTTTTGGTCTTCTCCTAATTATACTTTCTGGATTGACCTCGCTGGATTGCCCCCAATCCAGCTCAGGACCAGGGCGGTTTGGGTAGGGTAGGTACTAAGGTCATATGTAAGGGTTGATAATTCTACCCCAAGCCAGGGCGGGTAGGGTAGGTACTAAGGTCATATGTAAGGGTTGATAATTCTACCCCAAGCCAGGGCGGGTAGGGTAGGTACTAAGGTCATATGTAAGGGTTGATAATTCTAATAAAAGACATGTTTCTAAGGGCAGATAACTGAGTTTGTGTATAATATTTTAACTAATTTTTAAAAAATAAATAAAAATAAAAGATAACCAAAGGCGCGCGGGCGAAGTCGCAGGAACGGTCGCGGCGGATCAGTCGCGTGGAGCAGTCGGGGTCGAACCCAGTCAGTGTCTTGTAGTACCCAAGTGGCCAGTCATTGCTGAGTGATCACTAGTCCGGTTATTGACGAGTACTGTGGTGGGGTTAGGTGTCGAACCGCGCCGGGTGTCATATGAAAATTATAATAAGTAAAAAGGTATATATGGCGTGTATATGATCTGTAGTGGGTCGTAGTGGCTTATAAAACTATCATCATACAGATTACACCTCTTCAAATGAAAACCTTAAAAAAAGTAAAGATGGCATATAGTAACGGTTGTAAGGGGGCGTGGCTTCGTGGTATTCGTTGTTAAGGGGTTGGTGAGTGGTGATGTACCTATATAACAGCTTCCGAACAATTTAAATAGATGGGCGAGTGGCGAAGTGGCTAAGTAAATGCGTCGGTTCCTTGCTAAGAGACAGAGGAGTTGCTAGATAAAGGCTCCAGGTCGTTGTCAAGGGGTTGGTGAGTGTACAAATAGCTAAATAACTGCTTCTGATCCTTGTTAAGAGGTGGGCGAGGGGCGGATTGGTTGGATAATTACGCCCGTTCCTTGGTAAGAGCCAGGGTGATCGAGTGGAGAAGTGGGTAAATATAGGCATGGAGGTATACCACCGACACATTCAACGCATAATTTCGGCGTCGGTCGTCAGAAGACCAAGGATATTTTCATTATATGTCTATTGTAAAGGGGTCGACTGTTTGTTATAACTGGGTTACTATTATCTATAGTGGCTGGGACTTAAATACTATCAGCATACCGGTTACAGCTCTTCAAATGAAAACTTTGAAAGTGTAAAGATGGCCGATGGTTTTAGTGGGTATGACTTTGTGATATTCGTTGTTAAGGGGTGGGGTGAGTGGGTGAGTAACTAGATAAACGCTTCCGAACACTATCATCGGGTTCGAATCCCAGTGGGGTGGTCTAGTGGTAGAAGAAATATTGATAATATTTGGTTACTTAGTTGTGATTTCGAGCTCGGTTGTTATTAACCCGGTTATGTTTAGAAAAGTAGAGGTGGTGTGCTGGTTGCGGAGTATGTTTAGGGGGTACCCCAGACACCGTGGAAGTGACAGGTTCGAATCTCGGAACTTTGTCGTGGGTAAGATTTCCAGTCATCAAGGTGTGGGTGTCGTCGCGGCTACAAGTCCCACCGCTGATGAAAAACACAGGCAGCAGATTTCACCCGTGTACCTACGAGTCACAAAATATAAGCTAACTTAACATTCAGAATATGACCTCAACAGGTGTTGCCAAAAATCAATACTTATTCTCATAACGGCTAATCCAGGGGATTATCGTCATCGTAATGACCAAGTCAGGTTAATAATATTTCTTATATCTCCTCCATTGCAAATAGTTCGCGATATTAATAAATGTTCATATAAAGGTTGGAAGGGGATTAAAAGATTAACACCTATTGTCGGGCCATCCAATAAAAATCAATAACACTACCCTCGATTTTTCTCATAATTGCCGATTGGAGATTATGGGCTAGGTGTATGTGTCCTTATTTAGTTAAAACAGGTGGTATGAGTAGGAGATATCACAAACAATATCAGCATGTGCCACTCTGATCTTAAATATCAGTAGTTTGTTATTCTTGTGACATTGAAAACGCTTGTGGTTTGAAGACAGATGGTGTACTATGTTATTGGGTGGTGTATATAGATTGACCAGTATGTGAAGTTGATAAGGTCACCCCTGCCAGCGCATCGTAGCTGTGTTGTGACTTGTCGCCTATTACATCCGGGTGTAAAAATAACTAAAAATATTTCACATCAACTCAGACATGCCTCTATATAGCTGCACTGCGAACATGGCTAGAGTCTACTTTAGGAAAGTATCGTGTATCTGTGTATACGGGTTTACCACTGCTTATAGATGTGTGCAGTATTATTAGAAAGCGGCCGTTATGTCTACATTATCAAAGTATGTTGCCTTACAGAGCTGGTATAGTATCTATGTGTCTGCTTGCTGCCTGTTTTGTCTGCTGCCTTGTAGTATTTGGAGGGAATTTCATGCGGGTGTCTAGTGAACTTTTTAAAAACGATGTCTCTCTAATCAAAATGCCACTGGCATTAGAGGTATTTTCAACTTGTCTGCTCACTGACCTCGCTTCACAGTCATACAAAAGTACAGGTTCTATGTAGTACTTAAACACTCCTTTTATTTCTCATTACAGTTGACAACTTTATATTAGTCAGTATGTTTTGCAACTTGCAAAAGACAACCTTCATCACAGCGATTCTTGTTCTAACGCTTTAAAGCCACCTCCCATCAGATACTGTTGTCTTTCTTTGTAGCTCTACGGCTACTGTTTCCCCATTTCAAGCTCCATGTCTCTACTCGTATGTATTAGTGTGGTAGAAGTAAACCAACATCTCACAAGATAGACATATATTACCACAATGTATAGGGACATGTGGGTAACTGGCTACAGCCGGTCAAAGAGGGCGTTGCATCCTGTCACATGCGTATGGATACAGCCGAGACACGTGGTTAAGAGGGATACTACAGAAAAAAACGGTGTTCTGTTGGCTGATCGAACCAGGGGACCTAACTCGTGATGACCACCATGTACGGGAGTGATTCTTCCCCCGCGTCAACATGGCGTCGGAAGTTTAAAAGGGTCCCCCTACTCTAGCGTGTCTATGTCCGAGTCGTCACAGGGTCACCAAGTAACAGCAAAGAACACGAAACTACTACTACCGAGGCCTCTATACACCACAAGGCAGTTTCGAATACAGTATACACAACTATAACCAAGTCATCACTGTGTTCGACTAACCCATTCTCATAGACATAGAGGAGAGATGTGAGCACCGAGGCCAGTTGGGGCAGGTGTACCTTTTACTTAACAGCAATCGGGTCATACACCGCCGAGTGTTTAGCTATTTTTATCACTTGTATAATATTACCTGTGAACACAACAAGCTTCCCAGGATCAATCTTAGGTGTCTCATATAACATGACATATCATGTACCCGCTGGCCTGACCAGCGCAGTTATCGCGGCTCAGAGCAGACATTTACACTTTCATTAACTCTTCTGCCTGGCCAAATGGGTCTTTGCATCTTTCCACAGAAACCTATTTCCAATGCCAATATATGTTTTTCAATGTGTCTGCTCATTGCCACATTTCACATCCAGACAAAAGTACAGGTTCTATGTTCCACTCCAACAGTCAAATAAGAAAAAAATGTTAGCCAAATTATTAAAATGTTGGCCAAATATAGAAATATATCGACCAGACGTATAAAATATAGTAAAATTTGTTAGCCAAACTTATAAAACTCGTGGTCAAAATAAGAAATATCTCAACCAAGCGTATAAGAAATAGGAAAAAAGCTAGTCAAACTAATGAAAATGTTGGCCAAATACAGAAATATCTCGACCAACTTATAAAATGTAGGAAAAATTGTTAGCCAAACTGACAAAACTGTTAGCCAAAATAAGAAACTAGACGACCAACTTATAAAATGTAGGAAAATTGTTAGCCAAACTGACAAAACAGTTGGTCAAAATAAGAAACGTCTCGACTAACATTATAAAAAGTAGGAAAAATGGTAACCAAATTAATTAAAAAGGGTGACCAAAATAGGAAATATCTCGACCAAACTTATGAAAAGTAGGAAAATTGTTCGTCAAATGTGACAAATATTGGGCAAGTAGGAAATCATGTTAGCCAAATAGGAAAAATATCGATCAAACTTATAGATGTCTCGTCCAAACTTATAAAATGTATGAACATTTGTTAGCCAAAGGTGAAAAATATTGGCCAAGTAAAGAAATATCTCATCCGAATTTATAACAAGTAAGAAAACATGCTAGTAAAATCAAGAAATATGTCGACTGAAGTTATACAATAGGCGAAACGATGGACAAACTTATAAAGATGTCGACCGTTATAAGAAAATGTATTACCCAAATTAGGAAAAAATATTGACCAAGTTTTGAAATATCTCGACCAAACTTACAAAAAATAGGAAAATATGTCGACTAAAGTAGGAACATTTGTTAGCCAAAGATGAAATATATTGGTCAAGTAAAGAAATATCACATCCAAACTTTTAAAATGTAAGAAACTTTATGAACCAAATGTGAAAAATATTGTCCAAGTAAAGACATGTTTCAACTAATCTTATAAATATGTCGTCCAAACTTATAAACATTAGGAAAATGTGTTAACCAAATGGGAAAAATATTGGCCAAGTGGAGAAATATCTCAACCATACTTATGAAAAGGAGGAAAATGTGTTAACCTAATGAGAAAAATATCGCCCAAGTGAAGAAAAAGGTTACACAAAACTTATAAAACTTAGGAAAATGTGTTAACCGAATGAGAAAAATATTGACCAAGTAAAGAAAAACGTACACCAAACTTCTGAAAAGTAAGAAAATGTGTTAACCAAAAAGGAAAAATATATGGGCTAAACTATGAAATATGTTGACCGAAGTAAGAAAATGTGTTAACCAAAAGGGGGAAAATATTGGCCAAGTGGAGAAATATCTCAACCATACTTATGAAAAGGAGGAAAATGTGTTAACCTAATGAGAAAAATATCGCCCAAGTGAAGAAAAAAGTTACACAAAACTTATAAAACTTAGGAAAATGTGTTAACCTAATGAGAAAAATATTGACAAAGTAAAGAAAAACGTACACCAAACTTCTGAAAAGTAAGAAAATTTGTTAACCAAAAAGGAAAAATATATGGGCTAAATTATGAAATATGTTGACCGAAATAAGAAAATGTGTTAACCAAAGGGGGAAAAATATTGGCCAAGTGGAGAAATATCTCAACCATACTTATGAAAAGGAGGAAAATGTGTTAACCTAATGAGAAAAATAACGCCCAAGTGAAGAAAAAAGTTACACAAAACTTATAAAACTTAAGAAAATGTGGTAACCGAATGAGAAAAATATTGACCAAGTAAAGAAAAAACGTACACCAAACTTCTGAAAAGTAAGAAAATTTGTTAACCAAAAGGGAAAAATATATGGGCTAAACTATGAAATATGTTGACCGAAGTAAGAAAATGTGTTAACCAAATGGGGAAAAAATGTTGGTCAAAACATGAAACATCTCGACCAAACTTATAAATATCTCGTGTAAACTTATAAAAAAGTAGGAACAAATATTGCTTCTGTAGTTATGTCAAACGTGTCTTGAACTTTTATCTGAACAGACATTTCACAAGACATAATCATCAACGTCAACACTTTCCCTCTTTTACATTACCGAAAGCTTCAACTTATCAGTCCAGAGTATCCACTAAAGAAGCTCTTATGCATACTGATCACCCAGCTCTTCACACTCTTGGTTTTTCTTTCTTTTCTAACACAAAGTGTCTCTGTCTTTCATAGATAGCTTCACAACTTTTCTATGTAGCACCACTAACAACTCCAAACCTTCGTTGCACATGAGCTCTAATGAAACAGTCATAACAACATTTATGGCAATGCAATCTGTGGCTCCACCTGGGATAGTTTCAATATCATCTGAGTATTCGTCAGCAAAGATCCACTTCCCATGGCTGACATCTTCAACTTTCTATACCACAATGTCTGCTACACTAACCTTCCATTGGTCCATCTTTCAACAATACAAAGAGTGTTCTCGAAGTCTAGCTAACATAACATTGCTTACTTTGTCCACCTCTATCACACTTTGTCATTTCACAGCTGCAATAGCGGCAAGTCTGCAACCAACCAACAGTGTCTGTTATGAAGTCGACCTTTCTTAAAGCCACGTCTGCCTTACTGAGCCCTTGAATACCCTCTACCACATCGTCTAACCGACTTTCAACGTTTCATACCAAATAACATTAACATTCTCTTTGATTACAGAACAGCTGATTTTATGCTGACTAGGCAGATTTTCCAACCTCGCGGAGATAAATCATATGCCCCCTAACCTACTAGGCGCTATTCTAGACAACGAATATGGTAATCGACCAGCACCCCTAGGCAGAACTTGAAAACACAACAGAGCTTGGGTTATTGAGACGAATGAGTTGCATTCCTTGGACTACCAGAAAGACATCAAACACAACAAACTCTTTCTTACTAACCCTAACCCTAAGTATACATCATCTAATCCTAACACTAACCCTAACTATACATCAACTAACCCTAACCCTAACCCTAACTATACAACAAACTCTTTCTTAAGAGACATAGATACAAACCAGTGTTAGAAATGAAAATGTTAAATTTATGTGATTAAATTTTAATTAAAATTTAAAACTAATAAATCGTAATATTGTTGCGCGCTTCACTTAATATACAGATATAGGGTAAGTATAGGTATAGGTTAGGTATAGGACATATATCAAGCTTACATCTTGCGCAACAATATTACGATTTATTAGTTTTAAATTTTAATTAAAATTTAATCACATAAATTTAACATTTGCATTTCTAACACTGGTTTGTATCTATGTCTCTTAAGAAAGAGTTTGTTGTATAGTTAGGGTTAGGGTTAGTTGATGTATAGTTAGGGTTAGTGTTAGGATTAGATGATGTATACTTAGGGTTAGGGTTAGTAAGAAAGAGTTTGTTGTGTTTGATGTCTTTCTGGTAGTCCAAGGAATGCAACTCATTCGTCTCAATAACCCAAGCTCTGTTGTGTTTTTCAAGTTCTGCCTAGGGGTGCTGGTCGATGACCATATTCGTTGTCTAGAATAGCGCCTAGTAGGTTAGGGGGCATATGATTTATCTCCACGAGGTTGGAAAATCTGCCTAGTCAGCAGAAAATCAGCTGTTCTGTAATCAAAGAGAATGTTAATGTTATTTGGTATGAAACGTTGAAAGTCGGTTAGACGATGTGGTAGAGGGTATTCAAGGGCTCAGTAAGGCAGACGTGGCTTTAAGAAAGGTCGACTTCATAACAGACACTGTTGGTTGGTTGCAGACTTGCCGCTATTGCAGCTGTGAAATGACAAAGTGTGATAGAGGTGGACAAAGTAAGCAATGTTATGTTAGCTAGACTTCGAGAACACTCTTTGTATTGTTGAAAGATGGACCAATGGAAGGTTAGTGTAGCAGACATTGTGGTATAGAAAGTTGAAGATGTCAGCCATGGGAAGTGGATCTTTGCTGACGAATACTCAGATGATATTGAAACTATCCCAGGTGGAGCCACAGATTGCATTGCCATAAATGTTGTTATGACTGTTTCATTAGAGCTCATGTGCAACGAAGGTTTGGAGTTGTTAGTGGTGCTACATAGAAAAGTTGTGAAGCTATCTATGAAAGACAGAGACACTTTGTGTTAGAAAAGAAAAAAACCAAGAGTGTGAAGAGCTGGGTGATTAGTATGCATAAGTGCTTCTTTAGTGGATACTCTGGACTGATAAGTTGAAGCTTTCGGTAATGTAAAAGAGGGAAAGTGTTGACGTTGATGATTATGTCTTGTGAAATGTCTGTTCAGATAAAAGTTCAAGACACGTTTGACATAACTACAGAAGCAATATTTGTTCCTACTTTTTTATAAGTTTACACGAGATATTTATAAGTTTGGTCGAGATGTTTCATGTTTTGACCAACATTTTTCCCCATTTGGTTAACACATTTTCTTACTTCGGTCAACATATTTCATAGTTTAGCCCATATATTTTTCCCTTTTGGTTAACAAATTTTCTTACTTTTCAGAAGTTTGGTGTACGTTTTTCTTTACTTGGTCAATATTTTTCTCATTAGGTTAACACATTTTCCTAAGTTTTATAAGTTTTGTGTAACTTTTTTCTTCACTTGGGCGATATTTTTCTCATTAGGTTAACACATTTTCCTCCTTTTCATAAGTATGGTTGAGATATTTCTCCACTTGGCCAATATTTTTCCCCTTTGGTTAACACATTTTCTTATTTCGGTCAACATATTTCATAATTGAGTCCATATATTTTTCCTTTTGGTTAACAAATTTTCTTACTTTTCAGAAGTTTGGTGTACGTTTTTCTTTACTTTGTCAATATTTTTCTCATTAGGTTAACACATTTTCCTAAGTTTTATAAGTTTTGTGTAACTTTTTCTTCACTTGGGCGATATTTTTCTCATTAGGTTAACACATTTTCCTCCTTTTCATAAGTATGGTTGAGATATTTCTCCACTTGGCCAATATTTTCCCCCTTTTGGTTAACACATTTTCTTACTTCGGTCAACATATTTCATAGTTTAGCCCATATATTTTTCCTTTTTGGTTAACACATTTTCTTACTTTTCAGAAGTTTGGTGTACGTTTTTCTTTACTTGGTCAATATTTTTCTCATTCGGTTAACACATTTTCCTAAGTTTTATAAGTTTTGTGTAACCTTTTTTCTTCAATTGGGCGATCTTTTTCTCATTAGGTTAACACATTTTCTTAAGTTTTATAAGTTTTGTGTAACTTTTTTCTTCACTTGAGCGATATTTTTCTCATTAGGTTAACACATTTTCCTCCTTTTCATAAGTATGGTTGAGATATTTCTCCACTTGGCCAATATTTTTCCCATTTGGTTAACACATTTTCCTAATGTTTATAAGTTTGGACGACATATTTATAAGATTAGTTGAAACATGTCTTTACTTGGACAATATTTTTCACATTTGGTTAATAAAGTTTCCTACATTTTAAAAGTTTGGATGTGATATTTCTTTACTTGACCAATATATTTCATCTTTGGTTAACAAATGTTCCTACTTTAGTCGACATATTTTCCTATTTTTTGTAAGTTTGGTCGAGATATTTCAAAACTTGGTCAATATTTTTTCCTAATTTGGGTAATACATTTTCTTATAACGGTCGACATCTTTATAAGTTTGTCCATCGTTTCGCCTATTGTATAACTTCAGTCGACATATTTCTTGATTTTACTAGCATGTTTTCTTACTTGTTATAAATTCGGATGAGATATTTCATTACTTGGTCAATATTTTTCACCTTTGGCTAACAAATGTTCATACATTTTATAAGTTTGGACGAGACATCTATAAGTTTGATCGATATTTTTCCTATTTGGCTAACATGATTTCCTACTTGCCCAATATTTGTCACATTTGACGAACAATTTTCCTACTTTTCATAAGTTTGGTCGAGATATTTCCTATTTTGGTCACCTTTTTAATTAATTTGGTTACCATTTTTCCTACTTTTTATAATGTTAGTCGAGACGTTTCTTATTTTGACCAACTGTTTTGTCAGTTTGGCTAACAATTTTCCTACATTTTATAAGTTGGTCGAGACGTTTCTTATTTTGGCTAACAGTTTTGTCAGTTTGGCTAACAATTTTTCCTACATTTTATAAGTTGGTCGAGATATTTCTGTATTTGGCCAACATTTTCATTAGTTTGACTAGCCTTTTTCCTATTTCTTATACGCTTGGTTGAGATATTTCTTATTTTGACCACGAGTTTTATAAGTTTGGCTAACAAATTTTACTATATTTTATACGTCTGGTCGATATATTTCTATATTTGGCCAACATTTTAATAATTTGGCTAACATTTTTTTCTTATTTGACTGTTGGAGTGGATCATAGAACCTGTACTTTTGTCTGGATGTGAAATGTGGCAATGAGCCGACACATTGAAAAACATATATTAGCATTGGAACTAGGTTTCTGCGGAAAGATGCAAAGACCCCTTTGGCCAGGCAGAAGAATTAATGAAAGTGTAAATGTCTGCTCTGAGACGCGATAACTTCGCTGGTCAGGACAGCGGGTACGTGATATGTCATGTTATATGAGAAGCCTAAGATTGATCCGGGAAGCTTGTTGTGTTCACGGGTAATATTATACAGTGATAAATATAGCTAAACACTCGTCGGTGTATGACCCGATAGATGTTAAGTAAAAGGTACACCTCCCCAACTGGCCTCGGTGCTCACATCTCTCCTCTATGTCTATGAGAACGGGTTAGTCGAATACAGTGATGACTTGGATTATAGTTGTGTATACTTATATTCGAAACTGCCTTGTGGTGTATAGAGGCCTCGGTAGTAGTAGTTTCGTGTTCTTTGCTGTTACTTGGTGACTCTGTGACGACTCGGACATAGAAAAGCTAGAGAAGGGAGACCCTTTTAAACTTCCGACGCCCTGTTGACGAGGGGGCAGAATCACTCCCGTACATGGTGGTCATCACGAGTTAGGTCCCCTGGTTCGATCGCCAACATAATACCGTTTTTTTTTTCTGTAGTATCCCTCTTAACCACGTGTCTCGGCTGTATCCATACGCATGTGACAGATACAACGCCCTCTTTGCCCGGATGTAGCCGTTTCCCACATGTTCATATACAGTGTGATAATATACGTCTATCTTGTGAGTTATCGGTTTACTTCTACCACACTAATACATACGAGTAGAGGCATGGAGCTTGAAATGGGGAAACGGTAGCCGTGAGCATAAAAGGAAAGAAAAAAAATGTCTGATAGGAGGTGGCTTTAAAGCGTTGGAACAAGAATCGCTGTGATGAAGGTTGTCTTTTGCAAATTGGAAAACATACTGACTAATATAAAGTTGACAACTGTAATGAGAAATAAAAGGAGTGTTTAAGTACTACATAGAACCCGTACTTTAGTATGACTGTGAAGCGTGGTCAAGTGAGCAGACAAGTTGAAAATGCCTCTAATGCCAGTGGCGTTGTGGATTCTGAGACATAGTTTTTAAAAAGTTCACTAGACACCCGCATGAAACTCCCTCCAAATACTACAAGGCAACATGACAAAACATACAACGTAGCAGACACATAGATACTATACCAGCTCTGTAAGGCAACATACTTTGATAATGTAGACATAACGGCCGCTTTCTAATAATACTGCACACATCTATAAGCAGTGGTAAACCCGTATACACAGATACACGATACTTTCCTAAAGTAGACTCTAGCCATGTTCGCAGTGCAGCTATATAGAGGCATGTCTGAGTTGATGTGAAATATTTTTGGTTATTTTTACACCCGGATGTAATAGGCGACAAGTCACAACACAGCTACGATGCGCTGGCAGGGGTGACCTTATCAACTTCACATACTGGTCAATCTATATACACCACCCAATAACATAGTACACTATCCTTTTTCAAACCTCAAGCGTTTTCAATATCACAAGAATAACGAACTACTGATATTTAAGATCAGAGTGGCACATGCTGATACTGTTTGTGATATCTCCTACTCATACCACCTGTTTTAACTAAATAAGGACACATACACCTAGCCCATAATCTCCAATCGGCAATTATGAGAAAAATCGAGGGTAGTGTTATTGATTTTTATTGGATGGCCCGACAATAGGTGTTAATCTTTTAATCCCCTTCCAACCTTTATATGAACATTTATTAATATCGCGAACTATTTGCAATGGCGGAGATATAAGAAATATTATTAACCTGACTTGGTCATTACGATGACGATAATCCCCTGGATTAGCCGTTATGAGAATAAGTATTGATTTTTGGCAACACCTGTTGAGGTCATATTCTGAATGTTAAGTTAGCTTATATTTTGTGACTCGTAGGTACACGGGTGAAATCTGCTGCCTGTGTTTTTCATCAGCGGTGGGACTTGTAGCCGCGACGACACCCACACCTTGATGACTGGAAATCTTACCCACGACAAAGTTCCGAGAT
Organism: Cepaea nemoralis; assembly: GCA_014155875.1. Taxonomy (NCBI): domain Eukaryota; kingdom Metazoa; phylum Mollusca; class Gastropoda; order Stylommatophora; family Helicidae; genus Cepaea; species Cepaea nemoralis. The sequence goes on from JACEFZ010003242.1 coordinate 37,134, forward strand.
TCGAACCTGTCACTTCCACGGTGTCTGGGGTACCCCCTAAACATACTCCGCAACCAGCACACCACCTCTACTTTTCTAAACATAACCGGGTTAATAACAACCGAGCTCGAAATCACAACTAAGTAACCAAATATTATCAATATTTCTTCTACCACTAGACCACCCCACTGGGATTCGAACCCGATGATAGTGTTCGGAAGCGTTTATCTAGTTACTCATCCACTCACCCCACCCCTTAACAACGAATATCACAAAGTCATACCCACTAAAACCATCGGCCATCTTTACACTTTCAAAGTTTTCATTTGAAGAGCTGTAACCGGTATGCTGATAGTATTTAAGTCCCAGCCACTATAGATAATAGTAACCCCGTTATAACAAACAGTCGACCCCTTTACAATAGACATATAATGAAAATATCCTTGGTCTTCTGACGACCGACGCCGAAATTATGCGTTGAATGTGTCGGTGGTATACCTCCATGCCTATATTTACCCACTTCTCCACTCGATCACCCTGGCTCTTACCAAGGAACGGGCGTAATTATCCAACCAATCCGCCCCTCGCCCACCTCTTAACAAGGATCAGAAGCAGTTATTTAGCTATTTGTACACTCACCAACCCCTTGACAACGACCTGGAGCCTTTATCTAGCAACTCCTCTGTCTCTTAGCAAGGAACCGACGCATTTACTTAGCCACTTCGCCACTCGCCCATCCCTTTAAATTGTTCGGAAGCTGTTATATAGGTACATCACCACTCACCAACCCCTTAACAACGAATACCACGAAGCCACGCCCCCTTACAACCGTTACTACATGCCATCTTTACTTTTTTAAGGTTTTCATTTGAAGAGGTGTAATCTATATGATGATAGTTTTATAAGCCACTACGACCCACTACAGATCATATACACGCCATATATACCTTTTTACTTATTATAATTTTCATATGACACCCGGCGGTCGAGACTTCGACCACCTAACCCCACCACAGTACTCGTCAATAACCGGACTAGTGATCACTCAGCAATGACTGGCCACTTGGGTACTACAAGACACTGACTGGGTTCGACCCCGACTGCTCCACGCGACTGATCCGCCGCGACCGTTCCTGCGACTTCGCCCGCGCGCCTTTGGTTATCTTTTATTTTTATTTATTTTTTAAAAATTAGTTAAAATATTATACACAAACTCAGTTATCTGCCCTTAGAAACATGTCTTTTATTAGAATTATCAACCCTTACATATGACCTTAGTACCTACCCTACCCGCCCTGGCTTGGGGTAGAATTATCAACCCTTACATATGACCTTAGTACCTACCCTACCCAAACCGCCCTGGTCCCGAGCTGGATTGGGGGCAATCCAGCGAGGTCAATCCAGAAAGTATAATTAGGAGAAGACCAAAAACCCTAACCCTAAACCCTAACCCTAACACCTAACCCCTAACCCTAACCCCTAACCCCAACCCTAACCCCTAACCCTAACCCCTAACCCCTAACCCCTAACCCTAATCCAGCTGGATTGGGGTCAATCCAGCAAGGTCAATCCAGATTTCCTAATCAAATACCCGCTAACCCACTACTGCTATGTGTTATGAATGCAGTGCAGCCTGTGTTTTCATCTCCATACATTAGACTTAAAGTTGTGTATGTTTAAATCGGCTACACATCATTCATTGCGCTCTTATCAGCTGGCATTTAATATGCTAAGCCTGGTATTGTTGATCCCTTCTCCGGTATTTTTGACATTTCAGTTGTCACTACACCTGTTCTAGGGCGGTGTTTTATTGCTCTATTCCTTGATTGGTTTCAGTGTGTCGTTTTTCATTATATATTCTAGCTTCCAAGATTAGATGAACAACAGGCAGAACACAGCTGAAACAATCAGCAATATCACATATATCACAAACATAACGATTCATATGTTTAACACAGTAATGTTTGCCAGATAATCGGCAGACACAAGTCCGACAGTGGGTGCCATACAGCATACAATCCGATCAGCTGATTAGAAAATATATACAATTTCATTGTTTACAAACCCCACATCAAATGCTCAGGTAGAGTTAGCAATTTATAGTATGTTATATTAACGTTTGCAGGGGAAAATGAGCGTTTATAACTCACAATTAAACACCATTTTTCAGTTAGATACCATCAATGGTAACAACTATATCAACTTCTCTAGCAAGTAGATGCATTTTCTACACACCTGACCATGCATTGGGCATATGGTGCTAGAGTCATATGATTAGAGACTAGCCGGCACCTGGCGGATGTTGTATGTCAACATATCTATTCAAATAACAGGAGCGTTGATTGTGGGTCATTTTATATGATAGGTACGGTCTGGAGCATGTCGAAAGAGACGACTAAGGAAGGTCCCACACCATATACCATCGGATTACTTCCCACTGTACACTACAATGCAAGTCAAAAGAGGCGACTAAGAAAACATATGCCCTTTGTGAAACAGTAGACCCTTAGGGAAAGCAGGGAATAGTATCACACTGTAACCTGGCATACATGTCGTAAGAGACGACTAAGAATGATTAGGCTCGGTGCTATCTTCCCCTTTGCGCAGAAAAACTGTATCTGCATATTCCAAGCATCCATGAACAAGTCTAAAGTAAACAAAAAAATACAATAACTAAGCCAACCAAAGAGAAAGAAGGCTCTCATAGAAGAGTTATGTCGCAATACGGAGAACACTACACGGGGAAGAGCAGTAGTGACAGACATGAATAATATAGAGAATACAGGGACGAAGCTGCAGGAAATAGCAACAGACAGGACGACATAAAGTCTGTGCATTGAGTGAATATAGCCCAGTGGGGGATAAAGGGCGAAAAACGACGGAGAAGACAATTCAGAGCTTTCTATAAACCTGAAATGCTCACTTCTCGTCCTTGACCTGGAGTCACATGGGTATAGGTGATAGGGAAAGCTAATGCACACGCAAGAATAGGTCCAGTGCACTAGAAGTAATAGCACGTGTATGGCCAACGCTCTAGTTCAAAGCCAACAAACGGAAAAAAGAAACAAAAGCATTGGTGGAACTTCCTTGCGTTAAGCCACCATAAGTTGTTGTTGTTTTTTTTTAAAAATATCTGTATACCCGATACAGATAGCATACGTTCAATCGAAACGCCTTTTTCGACATTAACATTTCGTTTTATTTCACTGAAATTGATTAATTCAGAAATGTCAATCCACATATAGAATGTCTTCATGTCTAGCAATAGCTGTGAACTGGAATCTAACTAATCACATGTCATGTTATGTTATCCTTGACAGATTTCGTTCAATTTGCCGCTTGCATAAATAGAACATTCGATGTGTTGCAAGTCATGACACGTGACTAACCTACATTGCAAGTTACTGCGTAAGAAGGAAAGATTGACACGTCTACATAATTTAATGGCATGTGGAATAAGGGTGACGCAACTTCCATAGTGCCTAGAACCAGTCAATGCGGGTAGGAGGCTGTCTACAGATGCGTTGAAATACGTATCTATGACACTGGTTAGACGAGAGAGAGAGATGTTTTACCTTTTCCAAAGTGGAGCCAAAGAAAGTATGCATCTGGCCTGGGGAGCGATGCACTCCAACAGGTTGAAAGTTATATGCTTTTGAATCAATGTATAAGAATGAAACTGGGATACTGTAGGATCTGACAGACGTGACAATTGGATCATGGGAGCATGTTGTAGCAAGTAAACTTTAATATTTCTACATTCGATTGTTGTAAAACTGGAACATCTGACATAAATAAAAGCGGGAGCGTTATTTTATGTGACAGAAATGAAACAGGATTGGGTAAATATAAACCGCAGCACAGTATAATTTACTATTGCAGCATGTGACATGAACGGAGATGGTATATTGCAGCATTTATAGAAATAAAACTAGAACATTGTAGCATTTAATAGCAGTGAAACATTAAACAATGCAGCAACCCACCGAGTTGAAAACTAGAAAATTGAATGATTTTATCAAATTAAAACCGCAGTAATCTAGTAATTAATACGAGGATCGTGGGAGCAATAGAGCAACAAATATCATCTTTACCCATTAAAAAAAATATTTGCATATCCTATTTACTGAACATCGCTGTAAACACCAGCATTTTATTGCTGTTGTTGATGTCTTAGCACTTTTTTACGTTCAATGGTTATCTTTACCTATAACAGAAAATGTTTTGCATATCCTTTACAGGACATCGCTGTCAACATCTGCATCTTTCAGCTGATTGTTGATTTCTTGGTAAGATTATGCTCAGTAGTTTTGCCAATGCTTTCTGAGCGGCCGGCTCACATACCCCGTAAGTTATCGACCCGGAGAGAACCACTGCTGGTTCTCACCGTCGTCACGTTACTTATGAGAGTATACGACATTACGGAGAAAAGTCGCTAACCTCTAGGCCAGGAAGCCGGTTATCTTTACCTATACATTTGTCAAATTTGTTGTGGTTGTTTGTTTTGTTTTTGTGTAATTTTTTTTTCTCTCTAGGCAGGCAGGAGGCTGAGGAAGGGAGTGAGAAGTAAATGGAAGGGTGTGGTCAACTTTTGTTTGCTGCCCTTTCATTCAAATCAGACGCTATAATTATTTGACAGATGGGTTGTTATTTATGTATTATGTCTTGATTATTATGTTTTTGACGATTCGGTGCATGATTTATTTCACGACTTTGTTAATTATTTATTTCACGAGTCAGCTTATTATATCTTCCATGGTGTGATGGTGTTATCCTACAAGTGAAACACTTTGACATCTAACTTATGTTGAATCTGGTGCAGTATATAAAATGTATAATTAAAACCATTAACATGTTGGCAACTGATGTAAATGAAAAACGCAACATTACGACAGCTGTTCAATGTGACGTAAACGAACTTACAGGTTTTAATTATCACTCACAGCAATAAAAGAAAGAAGCATAGAGAATACAACAACTGGAAACCGGGATTTGAACCTGTCACCTCCAAAACTATAGCTTTCAATGTTTTGTTGTTTTGTATGTACTCTAATCTCTAGTTCTTTCTTCTAATTTTAGAAATCCCCTATTGTAGCTGCTGATAAATGTGAAAACTGCGGCATAATAGCTGCTGATAACAGTGAAAACTGCAACATGGTAGCTGCTGATAACAGTGAAAACTGCAACATGGTAGCTGCTGATAACAGTGAAAACTGCAACAATGTTGCTGCTGATTAGTATAAAAACTGTAACCATGTAGCAAGTGATATAAATAGCCTGCAACGTTATATTTGCTTGAAAGCTACATTTCACCTGCTGATTAAAGTAAAAACTAATATTTTAGCTGCAGATTAACATCAAAGCTTCATCATAGCTGCTGATTAAAGCATTAAAGTATGTGATAGAATTGACATGTGCAACATTGTAGGTGCTGATAATGTTGCTGCTGTTAACTGTGAATACTACAATATTGTGCCTGCTAAGACCTGTGGAAACTACAACAATGTACCGGGCCTGACAACTATGAAAACTGCAACACTCTACCGGCTGATAACTGTGATAACTACAACACTGTACCCGATGATAACTGTGATAACTACAACAATGTGCTGCTGATAACTGAAGATTACCACATAATGTTCCAACTGATAACAGTGAAGACTACAACAATATACCGGCTGAATACTGTGGAAATTATAACAATGTGGTTGCTGATTAAATCTATAAATGCAATAATGTATCTGCTGAAAAAAGTGCAAACTTAACCGATGTTGCTTTTGATGGAAAGGAAAACTGCAACAATAAAGCAACTGACAGATGTAAACATCGCAATACTACGACATTGATAGAAATGAAAACTGCAATAACTGTAGCATCGCATGTTATGAGTGGGAACTAGAATTGTGTATCATCTAATCTGAGAACTGAAAACATGAACAGAGTTATATTAAAACATGGAACTTGGCACGCGATATGGATCCACACAATTGTGAGATATACTAGGAGAAGGAAAAGACCTGATTCCAGGACGAGATGGGGTTTTGTGAGTAAGCTGGGAAATCATATAACAGGAAGCAGACGATAATTCTAGCAATGTGTAATAAATTGTCAGTGGGGCAAACATGCTCTGGCAGTTAAACTAGAAACATTTGTTATGCAGTATAGACAGAAGGCATTATAGAAAGCCATGTATACTGTGGTGCTTTCGTTTGCAAGAGATGTACATACAACGATATAATATTCTGATTAAATTTGCCAAACAGGAGTTAAATGGCTAACAAGACTTTTTAATATAGCATGGGAAGAAAGAAAAGTCCCAGATGATTGGCAACAGGCAATAATATTACCAATATGGAAAAAGAAAGGCAATATGACAGAGTGCGAAACATACAGAGGTATATCACTCCTGAGCCATATAGGGAAAATGTATGCAAAACTTTTGGAACAAAGAGCTAGACCAATAGTTGAACAACAGTTAAGCAAAGCACAATTCGGTTTTCGGAAAGGTAAAAGTTGCACTGATGCATTATTTACACTCAGACAAATTTGTGAAAAAACTATTGAATATAGTGACCAGCAGAATATTGTGTTTGTAGATCAGGAAAAGGCTTTTGATAGAGTAGACAGATACAAATTATGGACCATCCTTGAAGACTATGGGATAGAAGGGCAACTGCTAGAAAACATCATAGCCATGTACCACTCGAGCCAAAGTGCAGTAAGAACACAGGAAGGTATATCAGATATGTTCACAGTCAATACAGGAGTGAGGCAGGGATGTGTGCTCTCTCCCCTGCTATTCAATATCTACATGGACAGAATTTCCAAAGAAGCAAGTCTCGACAGACCAGATTCAGAAAATTTAGAACTCTTTACTCCAGATGAAACAACTGACCCACAGGGAATAAATGAACTTCTATTTGCAGATGATCAGTGCCTGTTTTACAACGACGAGGGCAGACTACAAACTCATATTACTAATCTGAGTTCAACCTGCAGCAGATACAATATGAGTATAAACACAGCCAAAACCGAAGTAATGCAAGTTAGCAGATCGCCAGGCCCACTAAGTATACAGATAAATAACACACCTCTGAAACAAGTTAAAGAATTCAAATACCTTGGAAGTATGATCACAGAAGATGGCAGATTAGACAGAGAAATTGAAATCAGATGTCAAAAAGCTAGTGCACTTACATATCAACTGTCACCCTTACTGAAACATCCAAACATACCCATGTCCGCAAAACGACAGATAATAAACAGCATATTCACACCAACCCTATGCTACCAATCTCAAACCTGGACTTTATCCAAATTACACCTTCGCAAAATCAACACCTGCGAAATGAGATGCCTGAGGAGAGCTGCCAACTTAACAATCCGAGACCGAGTAAGAAATGTTGCTATCAGACAGACTGTGGGATCAACACCTTGTGCCACATTTATTGAAAGACGGAAGATCAAGTGGTTTGGCCATGTTGTTAGAATGCAACATCAGCAACTACCATCACTGGCCTTACATCAAAGATCATCTGCGACGAGACCACGAGGACGTCCAAGAAGAAAATGGATTGACGACATCAGAGACATTGTACAACCACACGAAATGACACTATCCAGTGCCGTCCACCGGGCGCTGGAACGCAAATTATTCCTCCCCACGACGCTTGACGGCAGAAGTGGAAGATGATGATGATGATGATGATGAAATTTGCCTGAAATATGACATAGCGATGGGAGACGAAAACAGAAAACTGTAGCATCTAAAATTGTAGCCGTCTAGATGTTGTCTCATCTTATACATTGACCTTGCCCTGAGAGGTGGGTATGACGGGATGGAAGCTAAGGTAGTCCGAGTCCTCCACCGTTGTCTGTCCTCAGCAACGAGCTCCAGTGAAGAGCTACTACATCCTGACAAATATTTCAAGTTATCAAAGAAGCGATGCCGGTCTCCCTGGCCGAGTTCTTAAACGACTTTCTCCGTAATCCCGTTTATAAACGTATAGTAACGCAGCGCGCGAGAATTGGAAGCGGTTCTCGCCGCATTGGTAACTTACGGCATAAGTGAGCCGGTGGCAAACTACTGAGCGTAATCTTGCCAAGAAATCAACGACAGCTGTAAAATGCTGGTGTTGACAGTGATGATGTAAATCTGTTTATTTGTATTGACCGTTCCGTTCCATTAAATAAACAAAAATGTCGCATAAAAGTCGACAGGGTCGACTTCATTGCACCGGGTTGTTATCCCATATGGCTCAGTTCAGTTTCTTTCCGCAGCGCAGAAAGCGTCGCACAAAACACGAACTCTGTAGCTTCAGCGCGGAGCTACGACGGAGTTTCTGCTTTGTGCGACGCTCTGCAAATACTCAGCAGTTGTACCCTTGCCTTTCACAATCCCACATTGTTCTTCCCTCATGCCAGGTTGTATTTTCTTCCTAACCCATTGCCCTAAACAGTTCTTGTATAATACCTTTAACTGTTAACAGATTGTCGTGATGCTCAGCTTATCCCAACCAGTAACGCTTACGTTTCATGAATGCGAAAATGTCGCCAATAGTTAAAGCCAGTTTAACTGATAAACGTTGGAGATTGGAGAAGAAGTAGCACAGTGGCTGGCACTCCTGCCTGCCGAGTAAGTCAACATATGTTCAAAACTTCATAGACAAGGGGAATCTGTTAAATCTTAAAGATCTAAAAGGGTACCACAAAATGTTCTGAGGAGTAAAGGAAGCCGTGCAATACTGACCATGAGTGCTAGACCCATATATTCAATACATCTCATCGCTTGCAAAAGGGAGCATGCCTTTAACATGTTATTTAGTGAAGACGATTAATTTGCCGCAGTTTAACCAAGAATACAGCTGGATGTGATACACTAGTAAATATACATTACAGTAAAAGTACATCCTGTGCGATTCCATATGTGATGTGAATACTGAAAGGCTTCATACGTACTCTTGTTGTGGATGTCTCAACATTTATTACAATGTGTCAATTGATTGACGCGACATTCACTTTGATTCTGACATTACAGAATACCCAAGCCCATGAAGTGCCTTGCCGATTGGCGAGGTCGAACATTCTTGTGTTTATCCTGCGAACTTCAACGGAATGTAATGTCGTTGGCTTGATAGAATTAGTTTTGAAGCATGATTAACTAAGGATAAATAAAGTGGTGGCCTCCCCTTCACTTCCGCCTACACTGAAATATAACACACGTGATTGTCCCACTCACTACGATGGGAATAAAATGACACATGGGACATCTAGACACATTGCTTGTATCTAGCGAGACTCGGTTTAAATATTAGCAACTGTAACTTATAAAAGTCATCACAACCTGTGATAAGCATCTTTAAAAAGATGAGATATGAAATTTCTGAATTTCTTTGATAACCTCCTTCTGATAATAGGAGGCGAGTGTTCTTCAAAACGCTGCAATGGGCTAGAGTTCGATTAACTAAAGGACTCAGCTGACAGGTTGTTGCAGGTGAGTCATTTTCATTCTGGAATGAGGAAAACATTTAGGTCGTGATGTAAAGAGCTTGTATCGTAAGCTGATGGGACTCTAATAGGCTTATTATAGATTAGATCACTCTATCAAGGGAATCACTGAGATTGAGTGGATTCCTTTTAAAGCATCAGGGACATCGTGTAATAAGTCATTAGCCAAGAACAACTAAAGGTAGCTATACTAGTCTGTTTAACAATATTTATTACCATTCTGCAATCTGCAAGGACAGCAACATCAAATGTGACATGAAACCAATTTAAACAGGCAGTCAAGTCTCGCACATATGGTGTTTATTATCATCTCTTTCTCTCTCTCTCTATCTCTCTCTCTCTCTCTCTCTCTCTCTCTCTCTCTCTCTCTCTCTCTCTCTGTCTGTCTGTCTGTCTGTCTGTCTGTCTGTCTGTCTGTCTGTCTCTCTCTCTCTCTCTCTCTCTCTCTCTCTCTCTATATATATATATATATATATATATATATATATATATATATATATATATATATATATATATATCGTCTGTTACTGTATTATTATAACATACTTACATCTGTAATATAAGATGCTTAAGTTGAATGTTGCTTTCTTTGAATTTATTCATATTCAAGTTTGAAAGTGAATGAAGAAGAAGAAGAAGAAGAAGAAGAAGAAGAAGAAGAAGAAGAAGAAGTTTAGTTAGTTAGTTAGTTTAGTTAGTTAGTTAGCTAGTTAGCTAGTTAGTTAGTTAGTTAGTTAGTTAGTTAGTTAGTTAGTTAGTTAGTTAGTCGACAGATCATCCTCATTGCACATCGAACCATTCAGTCCATAAGTGCTCGGATCCCCTCCTCAGCAAATCCCGCAGCGTGTAGCGGCTAACGACACCAGTTCTGTGTTGGTTTATCAGTCTTCTTTGGCTTCCTGCGTAGTGTTCTTGTTTGGCCACCCCTCTTTTAATTTGCTGTTCTCGCAGTCTGGCCATGGTTGTAGATTCACAGTCATCACTTGGTTCACGCAAAAGTCTTACTTCTCGTAGAGCATTCAGAATGCCAGCCTGGTCCATGGCGCGCCCGCCCTCCACAGTAGCGTTACCTGCGAGCTTGTCAGCCCGCTCATTCCCTTGTACTCCCGCATGCCCTGGCACGAAGATGAAACTAATCTTTGCCAGCCGAGACCGCTCCAGAGACAGCAACCATTCTCTTCGGATCCCCCCCCCCCCCCCATCTCTATCCTCTTGAGCATGTTCATTGAGTCGCTAAGGAAACATGCCCTAGTGAATGTCTGTGTCTCGAGCCATGTTATTGCTTTACTTACTGCCATGACTTCCATAGTCAGGCTACTTGTGGTCTCAGCAAAAGCACCAGAGTCCTCCTTCACAATTCTCCCTCCGGCCTGAGCCGTAAAGGCCCATGAGCTTCTCACATGTCGGACGACCGACCCATCTGTGTAAATGACAGCATCACCGTCTAGCGAATTCTCGAAAATCAACGCTTGTACTTCCGCCTCCACAGCTGCCGGGTTTTCTTGTCTGCATTTCCTGTCTAGTTGGATGCAAACTGAAAAGGATGTGCAGAAATCTGTTGGCACTTGTACCCACTCCTCGCCAGGTTCTAAGTCCTCAAGTGAACACACCTGTTGAAGAATGTCTTCGGCTTGACCCATCCACGACCGTCCTCTTTTTAACCTGCTGCCCTTCACCTTCATAATTTCACTATGCAGTGGATGTTGTGTGTTTGCGTTAACTCTGAGGTAGGCGCGTGCTCTGCAGACTTGTATTCTGTCTTCAATGGTTGGAAAATCAAGAAGGTAGCGCATCGCCCTGCATGCTGTATCTCTTGTACATCCAAGAATAATTGCGCATAGCTTCATTCTGTATCCTTTCCATCCTTTCTATCTGCTTACGGCTGAGAGTCAGGATTGCCATCGCATACTCAAAAACAGACATGACCAGCCCTTCGTATAGAAGACATAGATGGCGCTGCTCACAGTTTGCTGCCGCCATCACCCGCATCGCAGCCAACCCCCGCTTGGCCTTTGTTATCACCTGGTATATGTGCTCATTATAAGCAAGGCTTCGATCAAACCGTATCCCCAGGTAATTCATTGCCTGCGTTCTTTCCATCGTCTCTGCACACGGATTTACAGCTGGTGTTGGAGTGTTGACAGTATGATTATTCAACGAGAACCAAGTCACTGTTGCCTTTGTTGGATTGACCATTGCCCCAGCCTCAACACACCAAGTACTTATGCGATTGAGTTCGGTTTGTAGTTCCACAGCAACCTGATCTCTATCCTTACCCTGGCGATACACTAAAACATCGTCTGCATATGACAATATTCTACCAGGTCCAGTGATCTACTCACTGGTGATTTTCACGGTGTAGGCGTTGAACAGTACTGTCACAAAATAAAACCGTGTGTTTAACCAGTTGATTATTATAGAGATTTTCTGATTAAGCGGACGATCTGCCAGCGACAACTATTTTTACTAACTGAAAAAAATAAAGCGGATGTCAAAATCCCAGGACAATATTTGTAGCTGCACGTGTACATCTCAAACGGATTTGGAACATTTGGTGGTGATGGAGACAGATCCCGGCAGCGCCGTGACAGTTTGTCAACATTTGAATACAAATGGAAGCAGTGGGGTCATAGTGGCAATCGGATGTTGGCCATCACCTGTCGGACTAAATTAAACAGTGGCAGAGGTATAGAGGAAGTGAGTGTGCTGAATCATATATCACTTTGACAAGTCATAAACATATCAGAGGGAAAACGGAAGTACTTAGCACGGAAGTAACAGTACATATGTCAATTCTTGGTTTCCGGAACATCGAGAAGATTGACGGGGTTATTTGCAACTGTTGTTGGGGGTATACAGGAACTCGCTGGCTTGTTTTGGATGTCTCAAGCAGTGATGACAAATCTAACATGGAGGGAGCCAGAGGGGGGATGGATCCCTGACAGGGGATGATCTGCCAATGTGCCACCTGTGTGGGGGCATAAAGGATAACGTCACGTGGCCAACTTTGGTAGTTTGCCATATAAACCCGAGTTGGGACCAACTAGGGGGACTTGAAAATGTGGATTTAGGCAGACATGCTTGTCACTGCAGCAGTTAGAACATCTAACGTGTGAAGGAGATATTTGATTTAGTTTACACGAGCCTGTATGGCTACCATTAGATGTAATTTAGTGTAAACTGCAGTGCTGTAAGGTATAACCTATTATAATATATTCGTTCTAATTAATATAGACTGTGGCCTTGTTAAACTATAGTGTGATGATTAGCACTGTTAGTGGAAACTAGTTAGAGTAGAATAGTGATATTAGCTCTGCTAGTTAAGAATAGAGTACTGATGGATAATTGGGAGACGGGGAACTTGCCCGCTGGGGTTTGCACTCTGTATGGGTCTTTCTTTGTCATAGCCTGATTCGGCTCTAGGTGGGTAGCTAATCTGCTCTATGACTAAGTCTAGTTAGCTAAAGATCATTAAGCAAGGCGATAGGCTTACACTCAGCCGAAAGGATCAGTGACTAGTACTATCACCAGATGTGTTGTTTCTATCCTAGGTTCCCTACCAGATCCAAGGAAACTCAACAAGTTTTTGGGAAAGAATCAAATCCCATTCGGAAGAACACCAGTTCAACAATCAATAAAGTTGCATACAGAACGTAACTAAAGTTAGGAGGAAGTTGATTCACCAAAGATAGTGATGATTACTGATGCACCACACAGCATCAGACAGTAGTAACTAAATGAGAACAGTCTAATAGTTACCTAGTGTTATATAATCTCGTGTAATAGAACACAAGACATTATACGTGAGGCTAGATAGACACGAGTGAGGATCAATCACATTAACAATTAACATTAATGACTGTGTACACACTACAAAGGACTTGTGCAGTTTTTTTTAAGGAACGATAGGAACGGACATTGTGTAGGGTGCAACCGGTCCATGATTAACTGTTAATACCACCGGTGTCTATTTCGGATGATCATGAAATTGGATTACCAGAGGTCTACAGAGGCAAAGCAGTATCCGGCAAGATGGTTTCGGCACTGGGTGAGATGTACATGTTCTGACGTAACGTGCTGTGGTCTATCCTTGCTGGGATCAGCTGACTGGGTTGTGGTCTGAGAGTCTGATTCTACACACTTTATAGAACACGTCACACAGTTTCTTCGCATACACGTCTCATACACGTTACACTTTTCTTTTAATAAATTAATCTTTATTAATTTCTAGAAGCAAGAGTTGTTGAGTATGTTGCGTTGGGAAGTATGAGAGGGGCCATAGTACGACAGTGAGAGAGTGATAGGAAAAGGTGTCTATAGGCTGATGGAGTGTGTTGGACGGAAGCTGGTGGATTCTCCAGAATATTGAGAGGGAAAAAAATATTATAATGTGAGTGTCGACTCTCTTCACTCCAGGGACGACACTGTAAAGGAGGACACGACATTTTTGGGGGCTCGTAAACGTGATCTTTGGACAGCGGGATCTCCCGTAAACGTGATCTTTGGACAGCGGGATCTCTCGTAAACGGGATCTTTGGACAGCGGGATCTCCCGTAAACGGAATCCTTGGACAGCGAGATCTCCTGCAAGCAGGAACCTTTGACAGTGAGATCTTCTGACAACGGGGTCTTTTGACACGGGATCATTAGTTATAAGAGGGAGATATCATTTTGGAGAATCCAGCTAGAGTGAATGTGGATAGGGGTTAGGACTAATTAATATCTTACCTGTTCACACTTCACACGTCTGCATAGGTATGTGGTCCTGATTCTACTCTTGTCACTGAGTGAATGTGCTGTGCATGGTAACATCTAGATTTATAGTACTTGTTCATATATCTGTATAGTAATTTGCAGTTATATTGTACTAGACCTGCTAGCTGACCTCTCTGTATAATGGCCACCCCTAAACTTAGCACAGCAGAATTAAAGGCAAAGGGGGAAGAAATGGGATTGGCGGGTTCTGCTCTAACGGATTACATACAGGAAGTGGAGAGAGAGTATCGTCAAGCAGAACGGGAAGATCGAAAGGCCGAGCTGGAATTGAGAAGGATGGAGTTGGAACAAGCAGCTAATGAATTGGAAGCTAAGCAAGCAGCTAGGAAATTGGAAGCTGAGCAAGCAGCTAGGAAATTTGAAGCTGAGCAAACAGCTAGGAAACTGGAAACTGAACAGGAAGCACAGAAAAGGGAGCACGAGTACCGGATGCGGGAACTCGAGCTGATGAGTCAATCTAATGGAGAAACTGAGGGAGCAGTTGGAGGTTCCTCCATCCCAGGATCAACACCAGTAGGTGGACATGGGTACCATGCTATGAAGTTTCCTTTAGCGGTCTACGAGGAGGACAAAGAGAAGATTGACCAGTACCTTCAACGCTTCGAGGCTATGTCAGTTGCTATGGGTCTGGAGCGTAACAAATGGAATCTTAAGCTATCCCAGGGATTATGCAGGACCGGATACGAGGTTTATACTCGCCTGCCACCAGGACATGAGAACAATTATGACGAGTTAAAGACGGCTCTGCTGAAACGATTCGAGGTTACGTCACATACCTACCGGAAAAAATTTCGAGCAGCGAAACGAGAACCGGGGGAGTTATTTGCCGCCTACAGTTTGCGTCTAAAATCTTATCTCCATAAGTGGATGGATTTGGCTGGGTTCGCACATGACTATGAGAGTCTGGAAGAGCTCATGGTGGTCGACCAGCTGAAGAAGCAAATGTCTAAACCTCTCAGAACGTTCCTGGGAGAACAAGGAGCGGAACGTATTGACCTCGTGAATAAATTAGCAGAACGGTTCGTCGAGGTACGTGGGGAGGCAGGGGAAAACCTTTCCACCAACTCCAAAAGTCAAGAGAAACATGACAAGAAGAAAGCCAAAAACTCAGGAACAAAAAAGTGGGAACCTTATGTGCAAAAATCTGAGGATAGTTCAGAGAAGAAGAAGGAGGGAAGCAAGAGCACTTCAAGCTCTACACCAAAACGACCATGGTCGGAGAAGTGGTGTTCAATTTGTAAGTCACCCTCTCACAATATGAGGGACTGCAAATCGAAGGCTAAGAACCCTCACTTCGCAGCATGTCAAGTGACTTCCAAGGAGGTTGTCACGGAAAATGCCAAGGTCAACAAGGAAGCTCGCCACCAGGAGAGCTCACTCAAGTCTGGCACTAGAAAATCTAGGACAGGGAAATGGTGCAACCAATGCAAGTCAAACACGCACAATGCTATTGACTGCAGGGGAAAGTCAGGAGACACTCAATTCGTCGTGTGCTCAGGGAAACCTAAGGTGGAGCCCACCGAACAAGTCGAGGCCGAGGAAGAGACTCCAGACCAGGAAAAACCACCTGTAGTGGAATTGGTAGAGGTTAACTGTCGTCAAGTGGAGTGTTTATACGACACAGGACTGGACGGGGAGGCCGTGATTTCTGCGGATCTGGTACATCCAGAACAATTCACATGTGAAACCTTGGATATACAGCCTGCACAGAAGAGTGCTGTAACCATGAAGTTGCCCATTGCTAATGTGGAGATTCGCTCAAGGTACGTCACCGGCACCATCAAGGCCGCTGTATTGACCGATCCCATTTTTCCAGTCATCCTGGGTTGCCGGTATGTCTTTCTGGGAATGCCCAGGGAGCCAATCCATATGGGAGCAATGCAGACTCGCTCTCAGACGAAAACGGAAGAGGCAGACGCAATTGTGACTAACCCAATGCCGAGGGAGCTACGAACTGCCCAGAGTGAGGATGATACTTTACGTCCTTGCTACAAAAAGCTGCAGAAAAGTGCTGATCCACCAGGACGGGGGCAGTACTACATGAAGAATAGGATACTCTACAGGAGAGCAGGAAGGGGAGACAACCTATACGGTCAGTTGGTCGTCCCGAAAGCTCACCGGTCCCAGATTCTTCATATGGGGCATACCATCTCCTTTAGTGGACACATGGGTATTGCCGCCACCATGCAGCGGATTTCCTGCCACTACTATTGGCCGGGAATGACAGATGATGTGCGTCGGTATGTGAAGTCATGCCCTGAGTGCCAGAGGGTGGCACCGAAACACTGGACAGCACCGGTGGTGTTGGGTGAGATGCCCATCATGAACTCTCCTTTCGAGAGGGTAGCCATCGATATCGTGGGTCCACTTCCCAGGACTAGGAAGAGGAACATGTATATACTCACAATGGTGGATTGCTGTACAATGTGGGGTGAGGCTATACCGTTGACCACGATTGACTCGAAAAGAGTGGCGGACGCACTGATGGAGGCCTTTACCAGATTAGGCTTTCCGGATCAAATTCTGACGGACAATGGATCTCAGTTTTGTGGAAAACTCATGGAGGAGGTATTTAGGGTGTTTCACTCTAACCACATACATACCAGCCCTTACCACCCTCAAGCCAATGGACAAGTAGAGCGTTTCAACGGCACGTTGATGACAATGCTCAGGAAACTAGCGCAGGAAAAACCTGATAGGTGGGATGAATATATCCCAGCAGCACTCTTTGCCTATCGGGAAGTTCCTCATGGCTCAACAGGACTACCACCAGCTACGTTGCTGTTTGGTCGTCCAATCAAAGGACCGTTGGAAGCCATGTTGAGGAGTTGGACTGAAGAGGGGACGTCAGAAGAAGTGATCTCATCCTATAAATACGTGGAGGAACTGAAAGAAAAACTCCACAAGGGATGGACTCTGGCAAATCAAAACTTGAAAAAGGCCAGGAAAAGACATGCGGCTTACTACAACCGTAGGTCTAAAGAAAGATCTCTAGAGGTGGGAGATAAAGTCTTGTTGCTACTCCCAACGGGAAACAACAAACTGGAGATAGGTTGGCAAGGACCATTTCCCGTGGAAAGGGTAATATCCAGAACCAACTATCAGATCCGGATCCGGGGAAAGTCGAAGATTTTCCATATCAATCTCTTGCGGAAATACGAAGAGAGACCCGGAGACAAGGCAGCTCGCCTCATGGCAATGGCACTTGCAGTGGAGACAGAAGTGATAACCAGCGAGGGCAGGGAATATCCCTTGGAACACCAGGAAACCTATAGGGATGTGCAAGTGAACCCTGATCTGACTTCCCAGGAGAGGGAAAGGATAACCCAGGTTCTCAAGTCTCATAAGGAGATACTGACTGATAAACCAGGACGAACGAGGTTGGTTGAGTTCGAGATGACTTTGACCACACAGGAGCCTGTTCGCCAAAAGGTTTACCCAGTGCCATTCTCTAAAGAAAAGGCCCTGGAGGAGGAAATACAAAAACTGCTGGAGGATGACGTGATTGCACCATCCACATATCCATACAATGCGGGAGTAGTTTTGTTACGCAAACCAAGTGGAGAACACAGGTTGTGTATAGATTACCGACTTCTGAACAGTCATACACAGTTTCAGGTGGAACCTTTGCCGAATCCAACTCAGTTATTCGCTAGGCTCCATAAGGCTCGGTACTTTTCAAAGGTGGATCTGAGTCGAGGGTACTATCAGATACCAGTCAAACCGGAGATTCGACCACTGTTAGATTTCAGTACACCCAGTGGACACTACGAATTCAAGGTCATGCCCTTTGGACTCAGCAATGCACCTAGTGTGTTTACACGCATGATGAGGACTTTACTAGATCCGTTACAGGATCCATCCATCATCTCATTCATGGATGATATTCTGATTTCCAGTGACAGCCTGGATGACCACTTACAATCCTTGGAGAGAGTGTTTAATAGGCTCAAGGAAGCAGGGCTTACCGCTCGTCCAACCAAGTGCATGATTGGTTACCAGACTCTGGAATTTCTAGGTCACACCATCACTCCAGGACACATTGTTCCAGAAGAGAAGAACCTGGAGAAAATCAGAAATGCACCTAGGCCAAAAACGAAGAAGGATGTGCGATCTTTTCTCTCGTTGTGTGGGTTCTACCACACAATTATCCCACATTTCACTGAACTGGGAGCTCCGTTGACGGAAACCTTGAAAAAGGGATTCCCGGACCAAATCATTTGGACACCAGAATGTGAGAATGCCTATAGTCAGTTAAAGGAGGCCTTGGTCAGCAAACCTGTATTACAGCTCCCTGACCTTTCCAAACAATTTGTGTTGAGAACAGATGCGAGTGCGATTGGAATTGGAGCCGCTTTGTTACAGGAAGGAAAAGACGATGCTTCGGTTTTGAAACCTGTGGCATACGCAAGTAAGAAACTTCTACAGGCGGAGAGGAATTATTCAACCGTCGAGAGAGAGTGCTTGTCCCTCGTATGGGCAGTGCAAAAATTCCAGCCCTATTTGTATGGAGTTAAGTTTCGGGTCCAGTCTGATCATCAGCCCCTGATGTTCCTGGCTACTTCTCAGAAGCTCAACGCCCGTTTGATGCGGTGGTCGTTGTTACTTCAACCTTATAATTTGACAGTGGAGTACATTCCTGGGAAGGAAAATGTTGGAGCGGATTTCTTGTCAAGACACCCAGCTCCTGAAGAAGAAGAATGAATCATCTGGATTAAACTCACGGTGGAGAAGAGTGAGATGGACTACTCTCTTAGGAGGGGGCCTATGTCACAAAATAAAACCGTGTGTTTAACCAGTTGATATTATAGAGATTTTCTGATTAAGCGGACGATCTGCCAGCGACAACTAATTTTACTAACTGAAACAAACAAAGCGGATGTCAAAATCCCAGGACAATATTTGTAGCTGCACGTGTACATCTCAAACGGATTTGGAACATTTGGTGGTGATGGAGACAGATCCCGGCAGCGCCGTGACAGTTTGTCAACATTTGAATACAAATGGAAGCAGTGGGGTCATAGTGGCAATCGGATGTTGGCCATCACCTGTCGGACTAAATTAAACAGTGGCAGAGGTATAGAGGAAGTGAGTGTGCTGAATCATATATCACTTTGACAAGTCATAAACATATCAGAGGTAAAACGGAAGTACTTAGCACGGAAGTAACAGTACATTTGTCAATTCTTGGTTTCCGGAACATCGAGAAGATTGACGGGGTTATTTGCAACTGTTGTTGGGGGTATACAGGAACTCGCTGGCTTGTTTTGGATGTCTCAAGCAGTGATGACAAATCTAACATGGAGGGAGCCAGAGGGGGGATGGATCCCTGACAGGGGATGATCTGCCAATGTGCCACCTGTGTGGGGGCATAAAGGATAACGTCACGTGGCCAACTTTGGTAGTTTGCCATATAAACCCGAGTTGGGACCAACTAGGGGGACTTGAAAATGTGGATTTAGGCAGACATGCTTGTCACTGCAGCAGTTAGAACATCTAACGTGTGAAGGAGATGTAAAGGAGGACACGACAAGTACCGGAGAAAATGGTGATTCCTGTGGTAGGCCAGAATATATTGTTGTTGGTTCCGACGTCCAACTGCCACATCTAAAAACTGCTTTCCTTTGGAAGAGGGCTGCAACGATCCAACTAAGGAGGAATGGACTTATTTTGAGTTCAAGAAGCTGAAGCATTAAAAAATCCAATGGTACTCTGTTGTACGCGTCCTCAAGATCAATCGCTGCAGCAAAGGTATCAATGCCTGAGTGGAAACCTTCATAGACATCATGGGCAAAAACTGTTGCATTGGTCGAGGTTTCTCTTTTTGGCCGGTACCCACCCAGGGTAGGTGGGAAAACACCTTGCCTCTCTAGCTGGCTTGATATTTTCCTGGCAATTAACTTCTCCAGCAGCTTGCCTATTGTATTCTGCATGAAGAAGAAGAAGAAGAAGAAGAAGAAGAAGAAGAAGAAGAAGAAGAAGAAGAAGAAGAAGAAGAAGAAGAAGAAGAAGAAGAAGAACCAGCCTAAAACGGGTGGCAGGAAATAACCTGGGAAGAAAAGGCATCTGGTATAACATTGACCACATAACCCATCGATTGCTTATTGATATACACAATTATGAACGTAGCACCATATACCCAAATACCCCTCAAGTCTTGGTAAAGCATATTTTCTTTACTATTTTAAAACCGGCTGCATAGACCTGCTACTTTGTTTTCATTTACCGGTCATCCCACATAACTGTGTGCTTACTAATTGACTAGCCCTCGTATCTTTTTCTAACCAGCTTTATGGGACGAAGATTTGTCAGCATAAACACAGACAACCCACATTGGCGGGAAACATTTCGCGAATAACGCCGAAGTTGAATGTGAAGTGAAAACGTGGTTCACAAAACAGTGCAGACAGTTCTATGCAGCGGGTTTGAGAGGACTGATAAAACGATGGGATAAGTGCATCAATGTTGGTGGAAATTAATGTGAGAAATAAAGGGACAATGTATGTATACAAATAAACTGGTTACAAGTTGTTATCATATTTAGTTATTTTTCTATAGCCATTTGTGAGTTACTTATTAACTTACTCTCGTACGTGCAGTATAACTATAATAAATACCAAAATTAACATTTAAAGTGTATATAAAAACTCAGATGTCCATCATGTGTAAACCACATCGAAATCTAACCATGCTCTTTTATTGTGCATAAAACGGCGCCTGAATCGACATCTTAACAAGAAGGAATCCCTCACATGTATGCTATAACGAATATGCAGAGAACATCTTCTAGCGAGATCAAACAAGATCATTTTCTTTCTTCATAAAATAATGCAGGTAGAAAGAAGCATTGAAGGTTGTTCATAGCGCAGGGGAGGCAGAGATCTCTTATCTTGTTCGCCTTTAACCTTTAAATCACCCATGGTTATCTTTATGTCTCTCCCTGGTGCTTTATTTACTGCTCGCTGAGTTTGTCATAGTCATCGCGTTGCATGTTTGAATATACGCTCTTGTTATGGTGGTGTAATGAACAACATTGTGTGTAACAAACACACCACACTTACGACACACACACACACACACACACACACATATATATATATATATATATATATATATATATATATATATATATATATATATATATGGGGGGGGGGGGTTGGACCGGGTGGCATGTGTGTATCCATATGTGTGTGTGATACAAGTGATTCAAGCAGGATGAAAATGTCAAATCTGAAGTACACAGTAACAGATAAGATAACGCAATGTTTACAGACAACTCACAATGCATTTAACATGTGTTATATTGTTGATGCAATTTCTGAAGTTTTACTGTCTCAAACCGTTGTTAGTTTAACTCTACCCCAAGTGTTACTGTAATTTTAATTCCCTGTGCTAATTTAGAGTTTGGTTAACTTCCATTGAACAGTCAAATTATTACGATAAAGTAAAACGCCTTGGAACAGTGAGTTAAAGTAACAACTCTCATGGACAAACATCGTTCATTAATGAACCTCCGAAGAAGAAGGACTTAACATGAAGTCATATGTCTACTGGAAAGTAAATTAAATGTTGTTATACATTTTCAATTATAAAGCGTGTAACAGCCGCGGATAGTCATTGGCTAGCACAGGTACCCGCGGTCCAGTGGCCATGTGTTCGAATCACTACCGAAGTAGATTTTTAAAATTGACCCGGACATCCCTGGTCGAAACAGCCTAAATTTGGCACCAGGAAAAGTCCTAGGAAGTAAAAGCCACGGCATAATATTCAACACATAATCCGGCGAGTGCTGATTGGTCTTAAAATTATGAGACTGGCACCATACACCCAATACAAACCAAGGCGTGTGAAGGGAATCTTTGCATATTTATACAGCGGGCAAAGTGATAGGTCTGTGAATTAATTAAACTACGGGTATTTGTGAGTTAATGTCTAAAACAAGTATAGTTTGTGCAATGAAAGTGGGTTACTATTCTATAGTTGTGTGTTATTATGCTATTGTGCGTAAGTCGGGTATTTGATTTTTCTAAGCTCTGCAACAATGGTGAAACAATGAAAGAAATTAAAGACGAATATGTATTACTCTTTAAAAACTAAAACAACCGAATAAATTGTGGCATGGGGCAGATAGACCTACACAAATTATATTTTTAAGAGCATGCATCTTTCCCAATGCAACATACGATTGTGATACGTGGACACTTACAAGCTGAACTGCGCATACTGGCCTTTGAATATAAATGTTATAGACGGGTTCTAAGAATAACTTCAGTACAGAAAAGAACAAATGCATTCATACGACAAGATGTGAATATTGAAGAATGTTGGCTAGTAAAGACGATAAAACAAAGAAAATTGAAATATTTTGATCACATGAAACATCATGAAAGTTTGGAGAGGACAATAATGGAGAGGAAGAGGAAGG
Organism: Cepaea nemoralis; assembly: GCA_014155875.1. Taxonomy (NCBI): domain Eukaryota; kingdom Metazoa; phylum Mollusca; class Gastropoda; order Stylommatophora; family Helicidae; genus Cepaea; species Cepaea nemoralis. The sequence continues at coordinate 59,820 of JACEFZ010003242.1, forward strand.
CCAAACAGTAGGTGGCTTCATGATGTGGCAGATGATCTCCAGACGGGTGTATCAGAAAGGTTGTTATGGGAGCGAGGTTCTACATGTTAGTTAGTTAGTCGACAGATCATCCTCATTGCACATCGAACCATTCAGTCCATAAGTGCTCGGATCCCATCTTCAGCAAATCCCGCAGCGTGTAGCGGCTAACGACACCAGTTCTTAGTTGGTTTATCAATCTTCTTTGGCTTCCGACGTAGTGTTCTTGTTTGGTCACCCCTCTTTTAATTTGCTGTTCTCGCAGTCCGGCCATGGCTGTAGATTCACAGTCATCAATTGGTTCACGCAAAAGTCTTACTTCTCGTAGAGCATTCAGAATGTCAGCCTGTTCCATGGCGCGTCCGCCCTCGTCCGTAGCCTCACCTGCGAGCTTGTCAGTCCTCTCATTCCCTTGTACTCCCTACGTTCTACAAAGGACATGCTATTGAATGAATGAATGAAGCAGTGCATGGATCACATATTATTGTCTTAAATGTATCTGTTTATTATATGGAATGTGTTGTTTCCAGCATGATCTGTTAACTATAGGATATGAGCTGTGTAACCCGTTCGTTAAATTATAATAACAAGCAAGGTTACTCCTACATGTGTCCCTTATTAAAACGAGGGAGTCTCCTTACGATGTGGTTACACCTCCTGCCTTGCCCTTCAAAGGATGTGGGTTCAATTCCGGCCTATGTCGTTCAATTCACGAGTGCAGTTTTTTGGGAGACTCCTGGAGGCCGTTGCTGGGCTACGGAGTTCGTGCTTTGTGTGACGCTTTAATCAGGCCGTCCTGTGGAAAAATACCGAGTCATTTGGGATAAAACCCGGTGCAATTAAGTTGATCTTCTTGCTTTTAAACGCTCTTTGTTATCAATACGACTTGGATTATCTAACCGATATACAAACACGTAACTACTATCTAAATCGTCTTCTGAATTTTGTCATTATATACTATTGTTTTAAAAACCATTGCTTCTATTATTATTAGGGCAACGATGATGCTCAACCTCCAGTGTAGACCAGGCCGAACCGCACTGTACAGCACCGGCAGCCATATGGGATGTGTAGATAGTCTTTAGCTGCTAGTACCAGCATCTTGCACTGATATTGGTTTGTTTACCTTGTGTCGGTAAACTTGTATTCTTTTTGACTTTAAACTGTTATATGTTTACTCTCTATCAGAAGCCTTTGTTTACGTTGACCGGCAAACAAGCGTGCTAGCCATTATGCAACCGTTTCTCCACTTATAACTGTATATCTTTACATAACATGAAAGAGACAGAGACTTCAGAACCGTTTCCTGATTTTCCTCATGAGAATCGCCTTAAACTAATTGATTCTGTAATAAATAACACGATAATTTATATTACTTGTTCCAGAGACTGAAGTAGCTTCACAATAATTAAACATCACACATACATTAGTTTCCAGCTTAAACGGACGTTTTTTCCATTGCACTTGGCATATTTTACAATTAAGAACATTTAAAATCCAATTGAAGACAGACGCAACATGCAAGTATTTAAATAAGCATAGAATCAGTATATATTTGCGGAGACGAAACAAATGAGTTTTTCAATATAAAGTACACACCTTACAAATACATGTTAGAACAATATTATTTTAAGTATTAATGTCTATTTGTGTTAATGTCGTCACTCACTAACTCCCTCATTCACACACACACACACACACACACACACACACACACACACTCACTCACTCATACCCCCACTCGATCACTCACCAACCTTAAACTACCCACTCTCTCCTCCTCTCATCCATCCACTCACCCATCTCTCTCACCTACTCATCCACTCACGTATCCACTCACTCAGTCTCCACAATGAATGTCGGTGGAGTTGAATTTGCAGTGCACTCTGACAAACTGGTTTCTGTTCAATTCTCCATCTTACCTTCCCACCTGAATGGCTGGCGGTTTACTTCCTCACTCTATTTAAGTTTCCATAAGCACATTGCTAGCTCCGGAATCCCGCTGCAATTAAAAAAACAAAAACAAATATGGATATGCAAAAACACAAACACCATACACACGTTAAGTAGTAAATACGTAAGTAAGCAAAGGTCCCCGTTACACGCTGCATGGCGTTTTGAACTTATGGTCATAGACATACTTTTATATACCAAGCCTCATTCGAGGGGTGGTCAATATCACGCCAGCCGATTTTACTTCCCACTACGTTTCCTGGTACCCATTACAGGCTGGGTCATTCTGGAAGCCCTGGTCAATTTTCAAAGGCCACTTCAAAGTGACTGGCTCTGTTGCGAAGGGTTTACGGACGTAGCTCATAATTCTGCATCTTCTTTAAAGTTGCGTATCCCTTACGGGACGTTGCAGTCAACACCAGCATTTTTCAGCTGCTATTGATGTACTAGGCAAGTGTTACGTTCAGTAGTTTGCCATTGCTTTCTGAACGCATACCACGTTCAAAATACAGCTGAGGGAAATTTGGAAGCTGACCGCCTTGTGTTGGTTTTTATAAAATGGTATGAGTGCCGGTCATTCAGAAGGCAATGGTTAACTATTGAACGTACGCATACCAAGAATTCACAAACAGCCAAAAAATGCTTGGGCTGACTGCGACGTCATGTAAAGGGTATGCAATTAACTTAACTTCCAAGTGAATTAGAACTCCAAACAACAGGGCCCCAAGGGAAGGGTTTAGCCACAAGGCTACCGCGATTTTTGTGTCGTTTAATACGGCTAAAATAGTTCACTCCATGTTTTGTTTCTTCCTTTCTTGACATGAAGAGGCTTCAAACTCTAGAAGTTCCAAGCAAGAGTCTAATTGTGGGCGGTTAATTCATCATGTAAGGAGAATACAGTAGTGTGTATTGGTTTATTTAAAAGAAGAAGAAGAAGAAGAAACAACAACAACAAAAGCCACATTTTTATAGTCTCTCGGATCCCCATGTTTTAGTTTATTCACAATGTACAAACAGCCAGGATGATAAACTCTTACATTCTCCTATATATTAATTAAATTACAATTTAAAAACAGTAAATAGTATCCCGGACCCAGTTGCACTGGTTTATTTACAGTGTAGTAGAGATAAAGGGCACAATAGGGGCAAGCAAAAAATTGCATTATATACGAAGAAAGAATATTATATGCAATAAACTTCAGTCATTAAAGGTTGCTATGTTAAAAAAATGCATGCTTGTTAAATTGAAACTTTAAAACAACAATATAACACTATGTTTCCTGGAAAATGTGTAAATAAGCACACACAAAAATAGTATACATTGAGGCTTCAGAAATATCGTGTTACAGAGGAATGCTGAAAATGCTTTGGAAAGCACATATAACTTACATAGGTTGAAATATATTAACAATCAAAGACATTTTATCACAAACATAAGAAAAGGAAGTTCTAAAAAACGTGGAAACATTATGAGAAGAAAACAATTGAAACATGTTGTGACAACTGGAAAGATGTGTAGAGGACAGAAACTGAAAGAAGGGGCAGGAAGGGAGGGAAGAGAGAAAGAGAAAAAGAGAGAGAGAGAGAGAGAGAGAGAGAGAGAGAGAGAGGGAGAGAGAGAGAGAGAGAGAGAGAGACAGAGAGAGAGACAGAGAGAGAGAGAGAGAGAGAGGGGGAGAGAGAGAGAGCGACACAGACAGACAGACAGACAGACAGACAGACAGACAGACAGACAGACAGACAGACAGACAGACAGATAGATAGATAGATAGATAGATAGATAGATAGATAGATAGATAGATAGATAGATAGATAGATAGAACGAACATGCTTTATTTTCAAAGGGTAACAAATTGGGCACGCAGACCCGTCTTACATTCAGCCCTTCCTATCACTCATCTTTCTTCCATCAACAGTGCACAGGAAAAAACATTGTCAAATAAATTTTGTAAACATAAACAATGCATATTACTATGTTATGAGACACATCCACCACCCACCCACACATCCCCCATTCACTTCAACTCCCCCACCCAACGACACACATAACCCACACACACATACATTCCCCCACCCATCCACCACATCCCTACACCTACACATCTCCCCACCCACACACACCCTTCACTCACGACACATCCCATCCACCCACACCCAAGCACACATACATTCCCCAACCCACTCATCCCCCCACCTACACACATCTCCCCACCAACTCACATATACTCTACCTGTCCCATTACCTACCAACAATCACTCTCCCACATATCCTCCTCCACCCACACCTCCACCCACACCACATCCCACACCCATACACATCCCTCACTCACACACACATCCCCAAGCCCACAATCACCCCCACCTGCACATATAGGGTAGAACGAACGAACGAACGAACGAACAAACTTAATTTTCAAAGGGTTAAGAATTGGGCACGCAGGCCCGTCTAACATTCTGCCCTTCTATCACTCTCTTTCATACATTATTTCATTCACACATCATTCAAGGCTAACAAAGAACAGCAAAAATATAAAAGATATGCATTATAAAGGCATCGGCAAAATGCGAACATCAAAACTACAGGACACAGTAATATTAGATAATGGTCTGACACTTGTTATTAGCCATGTGGAATATACTGGCCTACAAAAAGGGGACTGGTTGTTATACTAGGGTTTTGTTATTATTATTATTATCTCTATTATTAAGGGGGAAGGTAATCCGTATTGAGATAGTGTTCGAATAATTTGCGATTATATGAATAGGGATTGGTGATGTCTTTGATTTCTTGTGGAAGATTGTTCCACAGCTGAGCTGCAGAGTACGTTAAGCTTGTTTTGTATAAGTCAATCCTAGGCTTCGGAATGTGTAGTATATTTAAACGTTTACTGTGTCTAGCATTATATTTAAACAATGGCCAAAAGTAATTTGGGGCATTCCGATGCAAGATTTTGTGAATTAGTTTAGCTTTATTGATAAGCAGGCGTTTGCGGAATGGTAGTAACTGAAGGCGTTTATACAGGCTAGGATTGTCAGATATAGAATATTTGCTATAAATTAGACTAATGGCCCATTTCTGGAGTGAGTAAAGTCGCTTGATGTTTGAATTAGAACAACCGTCCCAGATTGTGGAGCAGTAGTCAAAGTGTGTCTGTATATGAGAAGTATAGAATAGTTTCCTTGTGTCCTCATAAAGGAAGTTTTTAATTTTGGTGAGTTGGTAGACTTTTTTCGCTGTCTGTTTAATGAGCGTTGAACGTGGGAATTAAAGGTTAGGTTTCTATCAATGATTAGGCCTAATGTTTTGTGCTCAATTACACTTTCTACTGGCATGTTATCGATGTGAAGTTGAAGTGATATGTGTGAGCTTAGAGTTTGAAGTCTTTGTCTGGGTGTTAATAACATTGCTTTTGTTTTAGTGATGTTAATTTGCATACGGTTTGAATAGCTCCACCTAACTACATTATTTAATTCTTGTTGTAAAGACGACTCCAGTAAAATACAGTATTCAGCGTTTGTGTACACTGTACAGTCATCTGCAAATAGATCGCAGGACGACGAAAGATGCAAAGGTAGATCGTTAATATATATGGCAAATAATAGAGGGCCAAGAATAGAGCCTTGCGGTACTCCAATATTGAAGGTGGTGGTTTGAGACAGATATTTATTATGTGATACTACTTGCTTTCTGTTTGATAGAAAAGATGATATTAGAGTGACTACATTAGGGCCAATTTTCATTGTCTCAAGTTTTGTAATTAAAATAACATGGTCTATCATATCAAATGCTTTCTTGAAATCAATAAACACAGTTCCACATAGACTGTTGTTGTTTATATTCTGGTGCAAATTTTCTATCATGCTTGTTAGAGCCGTATGGCAAGAATATTTTGGTCGAAATCCTGATTGGCTGTCAACAATAAGCTTGTTGAGAACTAAATACTGTAATGTTACTTTATGGATGTATTTTTCTAGTGGCTTAGATAGTGATGATAGTAAGGAAATAGGTCTGTAATTGTTCGGGAGACCATTGTCCAATGAACCAGATTTAAGAAGAGGGTACACTTTAGCGATTTTGAGAGCTGATGGAAAGTGGCCTATGGTGAGACACTGATTATATACATAGGTTAGTGATGTACAGATCACTGGCGCAGCACAACGGAGAATCCGGTTGCTGATTCCATCTAACCCAGATGAGGTTGTGTTTTTTAGGTTACTGAGGTAAGTGAATACTTCAGTGATTGTTATTAGCGGTATGTCGGAAAGAATATCGCGGGAGCATCTATTCTCGCAAAACGATGACAATAAAGATAAGTTGCAAGGAGAATTAGGTATTGAAGCCTTCAACTTGTCTATGTCAGTTTGAAAAAAATTACTGAATTGGTAGCATGTAATATGATTTGATGGTAAAGAATTTCGGAGGTTATACTTGTTTGTCAAGGTGTTAATTGCCTTCCATATATCCTTACTATTTGTTTTATCCATTACTAAGTTCTTAAAGTAATTTTTCTTTTCCTGTCGTATGTTATATTGAACTTTGTTTCTAAGAGTACGGTGCTTTATCTCTGTCTCTCATAATTTCAAGTATTTCCTGGGTGATCCACGGTGGCTTGACGTGGTGTTTTACTCGAACTTCCTTGACTGGCACATGTCTATCAAAAACATCAATAAAGGTTTTTATCCAGAATTCCAGAGCATCATCCGGGTCAGGAAGCTGATAAACATTGTCTAGAGGTGAACTGAGCAAGTCCTGTAAAAATGCGTTTTGGCTGAAATTTTTGTAATTTCTATATTTTACACTTATGTGTTTATGTTTAGGAGTTTTAATTCCTTTATTAGACCACGTGCAGCATATTGGGTAGTGATCGCTCATTGCACAATTGGGTACGGTGCATTCTGTGATGTTGTCTGAGCAAGTTACATAAATGTGATCTATGACTGTTGAAGATGACTTTGTTACTCTAGTATCTTGTTGTACTATTTGTTGGAAATTGTATGATGCAATTATATTTCCCCATATTATGTTGGATTTGTTGGTGTCAATGTTAAGGTCTCCGAGTAGTATAATTTCCTTCCCAAAAGCGAAAACCACATCCATCATGGTAGTGAAGTTTTTGTACCAGACGTGTCCAGCACTGGGATTTCGATAGAGGTAGCCAATTATCAGGGGTGTGCGGTTTTGAAGTTTTAGCTCTAACCAAATACATTCTATTTCGCAAGTTTCAAAGTCTAGCCTCCGGTGAGCAGTTAGTAAATTAGAAACATAGGTTACTATGCCTGTCTCTTGATTCCTACAGGGATCCCTTCTAAAAACTTTGTACCCTTTAATAGAGATGTCCTTATCTGAAATTTTATCATTAAGCCTACTTTCACTAAGGCCGAATACATGAAAATTTTGATTAAGAATAGAAGATAACTCTGGTAGCTTGTTAAATAAGCTGCAAATGTTTAAGTGTCCAAGGCGTATTCCTGACTTATTGAGCCAGTGTTGCCACTTCTCAGACATTTCATCCATGAAGAAATTGTAAATTAGTCAAAGTTAAGCAAAAATACAAGATCATTAAAAAAAATCACAATTACAGTAATACAAATCGATAAGTAAATGACAATATTATAACGATATAACTAATTAGACAAACGAATGTAATGCAAACAATGAACAAAACGAATTAAAGAACATACAACAAATAATTAACCTGAAAAAACTACTTCACAAGCTAAGTACCAACTGTTATCCAAAAGAATCAATAAATGACTATACAAGTCAATGTCTCTGTTTAAAGCGGGGAGTGAAGACCCCTGCACTCAGAGTATTAACGTGATAAACAGTATTATAAAAGATATCTAAGTGTCAATCTCTGTGACTTCAATACGAGTCAATGTTTACAGCCATGTACAATCTAATACGTTGCTATATAAATCAATAACCAAGTATGCACATAAACTTTTTAAGAGAGGCTCTTTCTTGTACCGCGATCCGGTGTTGCTTTGTGCTGAATTGCTAGTAAATACCAGGCTGTGTTGGTCCTTGGTACAGCGACATCATAAATGCCTGCCGAAGTGAAGCTGGGCTAAACCGTGTGAGGTATAACAACTCTGGGTTACAATGGAATGGATACTGTTGATTTCTCACGGGTGTGTAACGACTTCCAACTACAGGCTCTGATTCATGGCTAACAGGAGGCTGTGGTGGCACGTTGTAGTTACTGTGACGAAACGCCTACATATCGGCATATCTCTGCATAATAGCCCTTTGCAGGAAGTGCGAGGCGTTGGTCTCCCTTGAAATTAATATCAATTAATAGGGGATTTCCCTAGAACGTCGTGCTGGGCGGAGCTATTCTAGTTATTTATAGAACAATCTAGAATGTTCCCTCAAGTGCGTACGTGGGAAATAGCTCTAAGTTCACGAGTGCTTCAGGCAGCACGGGTTGGTGGAACTTATCGTGACTCTGGTTTTCTTCATGAGACATGAAAGTCACGCGGCCCGTGTAGGCGAGTGGGACGGCGCACTGACATTGTCGGGGGTCAGTCGCCCACCGAATCTCAGCGTGAACAGATCGCAGCCAACAGGCTGATGTAATTTTGATGTCAATAATCGCGGCCAGTGCGGACATCTGCAGTCAAGGTTGTGATTCTTCAATCACAGGTTAGTTGAATACTTATTCTATTATTTAATTGTTGTCGTGATGCCGTGCTGAGTTCCCGGAATGAATTAATTGCCCGTCGCAAAATTGAGTTATCCGTTACAGTTGGCGGTTGCATATTTAAGTAGGCTTTATCGATCAGCGAGGTAATGTGTTACCTGACGGTACAAGCCGTATTCCACAGCGAGTGGTGTGTACATAAAATAGGCCGAACGATGTGCGTTACAGTGTGTAGCAGTTACTGGTTTGGTTTATTAATTACGCAGGCAAGGCGACAGTTTGTCAGTCATTACATCAACATGCATGACGCTGTAAATGATAAGGTAGAGCTTATTATTAAAGATGTTGAATGTGCTTCGTGACATTAAAGTGGTGACTTAATTGTTCTATCAGTGGTGGTGATTTTTCGAGGAATCAAGTGAGATCAGCAGTGTGTATTTGCTGTGTGCAGATAGCCGTGTTATTCCCCGAAGCCCAATGGGTTGCATCGATAGGATAACAGTTTTAAAAAAGAAAAAAGGGGTTTCCTG
>JACEFZ010003243.1:0-12239 GCA_014155875.1 Cepaea nemoralis
TTTTCACCTTCCCCCGCGGATTATGTTTGATTGACATGATGAACTGATTAACATGTTGGAAGATATCAACATTGATGGGAAAGATTTAGGAATAATAAAGACTATTTACTGGAACCAAGTAGCAGCAATTAAAATGGGAAATAAAGAAGGTAGTTACGAACAGATAAAGCTAGGAGTACGACAGAGGTGTGTCTTGTCACCAGATCTTTTCTCCCTGTATAGCGATGTAATGATGAGAGAGATCAAAGAGATGCCAGGAATACTAGTTGGGGGTTATAATATAAATAATATACGCTATGCAGATGACACAGTATTGGTGGCAGATAAATCAATAGACCTACAACAATTGCTGGACATTTTAGTAACAGAGAGTACAAGGAAATGACTCTCCTTGAATATTTAAAAAAAACACAGTAACAATGGTGATATCAAAGAAAATGGTGACACTAAAATGTGAAATAGAAATAGAAGGGAAAATTCTTAATCAAGTGGATAATCTTAAATATCTAGGGGCATTTATAACATCAGATGGAAGATGTACAACAGAGATTAAGAGAAGAATAGGGTAGGCAAAAACCGCATTTCAGAAAATGTAGAGTACCTTATGCAATAAGTCACTATCACTGAATGTAAGAAAGAGAGTGCTGAAATGCTATGTAGAACCAGTTTTGCTGTATGGCAGTAAATCTTGGAATGTAAATGAACAAATTAGAAAGAAATTAGAAGCACCGTAGATGTGGTTCCTGGGACGAATGTTGCGAATTCCTTGGACTGCCAGAGTAACTACCAACGAATGCCTGATACAGGCTAATGAAACTAGAACACTATATACAACAGTAAGAAAGAGAAAAAAGCTTTCTTCGGTCATGTGATGAGAAGAGAGGCATTGGAGAACAACGCGACAGCTGGAAAGATCGAGGGGAAGAGAGGCAGAGGCACATCAAGAGAAATGATGCTGGATGGATTGAGACAGTTGCATGGAGGAATACCATCAGCAGAGTTGATCTAGAAAACCAAAGGCCGAGATCTGTGGAGAGCCATGAACGCCTTCGCCAGCTGGCAGGGCACTGGATGATGATGATGACGTGGCTCCCAGGCAGGCCCAATTTAACATAGGTACCAGGCAATATTATGTGAAGTAAAAGCGTCCGGTGTGATTATGACCACATGACCAATCCATTGCTTATCTGTTCATTAAATATGGGGCTAGCACCAAATGCCGAATGGGCCTCCAGGCGTGTGAAAGGGTCTCTTATCTGTCTTCGTAACGTCCATTTCCGGTGACCACTGTTGCGAAAACCAGGCACTGCCAGAATAACTAACAACGATTACCTGGGATAGGCTGAAGAAACCAGAACGTGTATATACAACTATAAGACGGGGAAATACAAAGTTCTATGGTCATGTAATGAAAAGATATGCAATCGAAAACACCGTGACGATGGAAGGTACATGGGCAGACCGAGAAAGATGGTGTTGGGTGGACGGAAACTGTGGCAAGGAGGAATATCATCAGTAGTTGATCTACAACACCAAGAGCCGTCATCTGTAGAGAGATATGAATGTCTACGCCAGTAGTTGATCTACAACACCAAGAGCCGTCATCTGTAGAGAGATAAGAATGTCTACGCCACTAGTTGATCTACAACACCAAGAGCCGTCATCTGTAGAGAGATATGAATGTCTACGCAAGTAGTTGATCTACAACATTAAGAGCCGTCATCTGTAGAGAGATATGAATGTCTACGCCAGTAGTTGATCTACAACACCAAGAGCCGTCATCTGTAGAGAGATATGAATGTCTACGCCACTAGTTGATCTACAACACCAAGAGCCGTCATCTGTAGAGAGATATGAATGTCTACGCCAGTAGTTGATCTACAACACCAAGAGCCGTCATCTGTAGAGAGATATGAATGTCTACGCCAGTAGTTGATCTACAACACCAAGAGCCGTCATCTGTAGAGAGATAAGAATGTCTACGCCACTAGTTGATCTACAACACCAAGAGCCGTCATCTGTAGAGAGATATGAATGTCTACGCAAGTAGTTGATCTACAACACCAAGAGCCGTCATCTGTAGAGAGATATGAATGTCTACGCCAGTAGTTGATCTACAACACCAAGAGCCGTCATCTGTAGAGAGATAAGAATGTCTACGCCACTAGTTGATCTACAACACCAAGAGCCGTCATCTGTAGAGAGATATGAATGTCTACGCAAGTAGTTGATCTACAACATTAAGAGCCGTCATCTGTAGAGAGATATGAATGTCTACGCCATCTGTAGAGAGATATTAATGTCTACGCCAGTAGTTGATCTACAAAATTAAGAGCCGTCATCTGTAGAGAGATATGAATGTCTACGCCAGTAGTTGATCTACAACACCAAGAGCCATCATCTGTAGAGAGACATTAATGTCTACGCCACTAGTTGACCTACAAAACCAAGAGCCGTCATCTGTAGAGAGATATGAATGTCTACGCCATCTGTAGAGAGATATTAATGTCTACGCCAGTAGTTGATCTACAAAATTAAGAGCCGTCATCTGTAGAGAGATATGAATGTCTACGCCAGTAGTTGATCTACAACACCAAGAGCCGTCATCTGTAGAGAGATAAGAATGTCTACGCCAGTAGTTGAACTACAAAATTAAGAGCCGTCATCTGTAGAGAGACATTAATGTCTACGCCACTAGTTGACCTACAAAACCAAGAGCCGTCATCTGTAGAGAGATATGAATGTCTACGCCAGTAGTTGATCTACAACACCAAGAGCCGTCATCTGTAGAGAGACATGAATGTCTACGCCATTAGTTGATCTACAACACCAAGAGCCGTCATCTGTAGAGAGATATGAATGTCTACGCCAGTAATTGATCTACAACATTAAGAGCCGTCATCTGTAGAGAGATATGAATGTCTACGCCAGTAGTTGATCTACAACATTAAGAGCCGTCATCTGTAGAGAGATATGAATGTCTACGCCATCTGTAGAGAGACATGAATGTCTACGCCATCTGTAGAGAGACATGAATGTTTACGCAACTAGTTGATCTACAACACCAAGAGCCGTCATCTGTAGAGAGATATGAATGTCTACGTCAGTAGTTGATCTACAACACCAAGAGCCGTCATCTGTAAAGAGATATGAATGTCTACGCCATCTGTAGAGAGACATGAATGTCTACGCCATCTGTAGAGAGATATGAATGTCTACGTCAGTAGTTGATCTACAACACCAAGAGCCGTCATCTGTAGAGATACATGAATGTCTACGCCACTAGTTGATCTACAACATTAAGAGCCGTTATCTGTAGAGATACATGAAAGTCTACGTCAGTAGTTGATCTACAACATCAAGAGCCGTCATCTGTAGAGAGACATGAATGTCTACCCCAGTAGTTGATCTACAACATCAAGAGCCGTCATTTGTAGAGAGATATGAATGTCTACGCCATCTGTAGAGAGACATGAATGTCTACGCCATCTGTAGAGAGACATGAATGTCTACGCCATCTGTAGAGAGACATGAATGTCTACGCCATCTGTAGAGAGACATGAATGTCTACGCCATTAGTTGATCTACAACACCAAGAGCCGCCATCTGTAGAGAGACATGAATGTCTACGCCATTAGTTGATCTACAACACCAAGAGCCGCCATCTGTAGAGAGACATGAATGTCTACGCCATTAGTTGATCTACAACACCAAGAGCCGCCATCTGTAGAGAGACATGAATGTCTACGCCATTAGTTGATCTACAACATCAAGAGCCGCCATCTGTAGAGAGACATGAATGTCTACGCCATCTGTAGAGAGACATGAATGTCTACGCCATCTGTAGAGAGACATGAATGTCTACGCCATTAGTTGATCTACAACACCAAGAGCCGCCATCTGTAGAGAGACATGAATGTCTACGCCATTAGTTGATCTACAACACCAAGAGCCGCCATCTGTAGAGAGACATGAATGTCTACGCCATTAGTTGATCTACAACACCAAGAGCCGCCATCTGTAGAGAGACATGAATGTCTACGCCATTAGTTGATCTACAACATCAAGAGCCGCCATCTGTAGAGAGACATGAATGTCTGCGTCATCTGTAGAGAGACATGAATGTCTACGCCATCTGTAGAGAGACATGAATGTCTACGCCATCTGTAGAGAGACATGAATGTCTACGCCATCTGTAGAGAGACATGAATGTCTACGCCATCTGTAGAGAGATATGAATGTCTACGCCATCTGTAGAGAGACATGAATGTCTACGCCATCTGTAGAGAGACATGAATGTCTACGCCATCTGTAGAGAGACATGAATGTCTACGCCATCTGTAGAGAGACATGAATGTCTATGCCATCTGTAGAGAGACATGAATGTCTACGCCATTAGTTGATCTACAAACACCAAGAGCCGCCATCTGTAGAGAGACATGAATGTCTACGCCATTAGTTGATCTAACAACACCAAGAGCCGCCATCTGTAGAGAGGACATGAATGTCTACGCCATTAGTTGATCTACAACACCAAGAGCCGCCATCTGTAGAAAGACATGAATGTCTACGCCATTAGTTGATCTACAACATCAAGAGCCGCCATCTGTAGAGAGACATGAATGTCTACGCCATTAGTTGATCTACAACATCAAGAGCCGCCATCTGTAGAGAGACATGAATGTCTGCGTCATCTGTAGAGAGACATGAATGTCTACGCCATCTGTAGAGAGACATGAATGTCTACGCCATCTGTAGAGAGACATGAATGTCTACGCCATCCTGTAGAGATGAATATGAATGTCTACGCCATCTGTAGAGAGATATGAATGACTACGCCATCTGTAGAGAGACATGAATGTCTACGCCATCTGTAGAGAGATATGAATGTCTACGCCATCTGTAGAGAGATATGAATGTCTACGCCATCTGTAGAGAGATATGAATGTCTACGCCATCTGTAGAGAGATATGAATGTCTACACCATCTGTAGAGAGATATGAATGTCTACGCCATCTGTAGAGAGACATGAATGTCTTCGCCACTAGTTGATCTACAACACCAAGAGCCATCATCTGTAGAGAGACATGAATGTCTACGCCATCTGTAGAGAGACATGAATGTCTACGCCATCTGTAGAGAGACATGAAATGTCTACCGCCATTCTGTAGAGAGATATGAATGTCTACGCCATCTGTAGAGAGACATGAATGTCTACGCCATCTGTAGAAGAGACATGAAATGTCTACGCCATCTGTAGAGAGACATGAATGTCTACGCCATCTGTAGAGAGATATGAATGTCTACGCCATCTGTAGAGAGACATGAATGTCTACGCCATCTGTAGAGATACATGAATGTCTACGCCATCTGTAGAGAGACATGAATGTCTACGTCCATCTGTAGAGAAGACATGAATGTCTACGCCATCTGTAGAGAGACATGAATGTCTAACGCCATCTGTAGAGAGACATGAATGTCTACGCCATCTGTAGGAGAGACATGAATGTCTACGCCATTAGTTGATCTACAACACCAAGAGCCGCCATCTGTAGAGAGACATGAATGTCTACGCCATTAGTTGATCTACAACACCAAGAAGCCCGCCATCTGGTAGAGAGACATGAATGTCTACGCCATTAGTTGATCTACAACACCAAGAGCCGCCATCTGTAGAGAGACATGAATGTCTACGCCATTAGTTGATCTACATCACCAAGAGCCGCCATCTGTGGAGAGACATGAATGTCTACGTCATCTGTAGAGAGACATGAATGTCTACGTCATCTGTAGAGAGACATGAATGTCTACGCCACTAGTTGATCTACAACACTGTGGCATATTAAAACGTCCTTACCCTTTCCTAGCATTGACTCCCTTAAAAATAACAATCCCTTACAACTACTATTTAAGTATCTTACTTAATGTAGGAGAAAAACTAACCCGTAGTGTAGCTTAATTTATTTGGCTTTATTTTGGTTCACGTACCTGGCCAAGACCGGCTAGATTAAAAACAAAGGCACTAAAGCGGCCATTTCTAGTCAAGAGAGCACAAAAGAAAGTCGACCTTTCCCTTCGGAGAGAGGGCATTTTTGCCCTAAAAATATATCATTCTCTGCAAACCATGTTATGTTAAAACCTACATTATTAAAATGTATTCATGTATTTTTATAGTGTACATATACCAGTATGTTTAATTAAGAATTAGTTAGAATGATAATTCAACAATTCTTGTAAACTAGAGTCTGATTTGATGTTTAGTACTGAGCACATGTGTGGGACACGCTGTAATTTTTCCTATGCTTTACAATTTTAAATCTCTATGTTAAAACCTTTTATAGGCATTATGAACTTATATATAACTAATAGTGCTTATAACCTATAAATATTATGTGTACTGTAGAGTATCAACTCTCATGTCAGAAACACATTCAGAAACTCTTCTCAATTTGGGAGCAGACTCCTGATTCATACTTCATAAATAGAGAACTCGTTTCTGCCAATTTCATAGTCCTGTGAAAAATAACTTCTATGCATTGTGAACTATATCTCACTATTTATGCTTAGAAATCTGCAAACAATCTATGTACTGTAGAGATTGAACTCTAAAGAACATTTTCAAACGAATTGTTATCCATGCGGGGACATACAAATGATTACGCATATTCCTGACTCTTAGTCAGGGGATAAAATGCTTTGCTAATTTCTAATCTGTAACTTGGAAATATAGTGCTAAATTTTAGTACAATCCTTTTGTTAACATATCAGCAACCACTCCATATGAGTGAGGGACATGAAATCGTTTCATAAATTAGTGCTAAGAAATGCCATGTTTGAGAATATAAATTCAAGAACAAAGAAAGTAAATGCTTGATAGAAATGAATGTTCGGATAGGATGTACCTTCAATCCGCATCACCTCACTGTAGTAGGAACAGAAGCGAAGATTGATGTGAATAAATTGCTTGCAATATTCAGAAGACTGGACCATGCGGCATAAGTTATTCTAATAAATACACTCCGAATAATAGCAGCATTTGGCAAAATATATCACAGCGTTCACTATCCTTATACTGCGGTAATCAGTGGGGGGAAACAATGTATGTTTTAGTTTATGGATTAGCCCCTGCGGAAATCCAAAAACATAGGCTCCTTGCATCATCATTATGATTAATTATTATGTATGATTATCATGTACTTAATATCAGAGAAATGTACATGTATGTTTTCTTTGATTATGAGAATTTTTCTCTGTTCTGATTGTTACTCCTTACTGTGGGAATATGCATTTTAATGTTACCCTTGGGGACATGAGGATGTTGATGGAAGAATCCTTGTGTATGTCAGTACTTAAGAAGCCAATGTTGAATAGCCTTGGCCTAATGATGATTATAGTGCCGAAAGGAAGACGCGGCATTAGAAACCACAGAGAATATGTATAGGCTATTCTCTTCAAGTAGAGAGAGAGGCAATATCAACATGTTGGATGGACAGAGTGACTTCACTCATCTAATAGTCCCAGTAACATCAGAACATAATATAAAGTGAGAAAATACCTTACTCACAAATAAGAGTCAAAATGGCTCTACACCAAGCAATGAGGGACAGTGGAACGTAGACACCCACTCCTTTCCCCTTCTCCTCTTGTTGTTTGTACTTTTATTTGTAATTGTGTTACAACCATGTTAAACACATCACAGTAGGTAAATGCTCGTGTTGTATTCTTGTCATCCCTTTCTATAGCGAGTGGTGGATATTGTGGGACTGCATTGCATCACTATCAACTAGAAACTGGGCAAAAAGCCAGGCGAGAGTGAACAAGGCAACTTGTCCTAACCAAAGTCTGGACCAATACCTCAATGTTTACTGCTGCACTCATAAGCGGCAAACGCCAGCAAAAGAGACACATTCGAAGACAACTGACTGCGTGATTGAGGAAGTCCCATTTCAGTAGGAATATCAAGGATGGACTTCAAGATCTAATAATCTACACAGATGAAGATCAACAGAGTAACTGACAACAGTGTATCGTCTGCTTTACTTCTGAGAAATACCACCTATGGCCTCATCATTCAACAAAATCAGTGAAACTATGGGACAATCCTACTACAAGTTACTAAAACTAGCAACAGTGAAAACCCTTCAACTGTTGGTTGGATTACCAAGTTGATATCCAACAATGGATAAGCCTTCGAAAGAAAAGTCACAGAGCAGCAAGTCAAACATAAGGCACCAAACACTCCACATCGAGTTCTTGATATGAACACCAACTCAAGCAAATGGGAGAAGACACTGAACCACATAAGCCAATACAACCAAGGTACAAACTTAATATCCTCTGAAACATAACTACGAAACCAGATTACCTCAAGGTTCCAAACCCTGAACACCATCAGATAAAAGACCATATGAAAGCAGCTAAATGTCTCTACATCAGCAACAAGAGGAATCATCTAATTGTTTGCAACCCTGTTTCTGTGCTAGATTTATTCATCTGTGGATATATGTAGGTATATATCAATTGTGGCCCTAGTCACAGATACTACCATGAGATGCCTCTCAGTCATATAAAGTTCTACACTGGACTAGATAACAAGACTAACTCTTTGCTGGTCCAATGTCAACCCAAATGCCATGGGTTATAGACTCGCGACTTGGTGGGTGTAACATCTTTGTGAACATTGGGATTCTGATATTAGAAGCAGAGCAGCTGAATTGCCGTCTACTTGGCACCGTGTATGGTGAGATGGGAAAGTACCTTCTGCAGAGCTTAAGTGGAAATTCCAGAAAGTGAAACCAACCAAGGCCCCAAATTTCACAAAAAAAACACCGAATCTACTGCAACAGAGTAGTCGAAAATTCTAGCCCTCGGAGGGATACGTGATTGTGTGTAATTTCTATTCTTGGATTATAGAGTATGATTTGCACCAGCCAATTACCAGTGGATAAATATTAGGAACATAACTGAGTACATTATTTCGGTACCCAGATAATGGGAATAGGATCTAATCTACAGAATAGATGAACACTTAACCGCACACCAGGAGATAAAGGACTCTATTAATTAGTTAATTGAGTACCCATTGCTTTTTATATGTGTTTTTTTTTTCTTTTAGGCCATGATACAAGGTCAGTAGTGGTTTTATTTGGTAATGAGGTATAACTAAAGGGTGGTTATGATATATATAGTATTTTGACACCATCTCATTATTTTTAAATACGAGAATTGTAGTGTCTAAAAGAACTGTTTTATATGTACTTATATCATGATTTGCCTTAATTATGTAAGGTGGGTCCAGGAATAGACCCAATTTGTGGTTGTTGTGTTGATTTTAACCTTGTTTTTTTTTCTGGGGGACACTGGGTACTATGTTGTGATAATGCAAATCATTCCCATGCCTGTCTGAAAATGCATAGTGTTCATGACACATATATATGTAACTGCAGATCTTGATTTAATACTTGAACTGTTTGTCCAAAATTTGTGATGTGTACATCAAGTAAATGTGGTGTTCGCCAAGTGGTTGTTTATATGTGTGAACAATCAATGTCTTCTAGCACTAGATAAACTTTAGAGGGTGATAAGTGGGGATGGAGAAGTACTCAGAAAATACAGCTATGAACAGGAGTGAAGTCTTTTCCTTCTTGGGTTTCTGGTAGAATTCCATGATCACCTCAAGTGGCTAAAATAATAGAGAATCAAAAATAATCCCCTAGGGTTTTAACAAATTATTCTCATAAATTAAAATCCACACCCTCAAACACCAAGAGCCGTCATCTGTAGAGAGACATGAATGTCTACGCCAGTAGTTGATCTACAACACCAAGAGCCGTCATCTGTAGAGAGATATGAATGTATACGCCATCTGTACAGAGACATGAATGTCTACGCCAGTAGTTGATCTACAACACCAAGAGCCGTCATCTGTAGAGAGATATGAATGTCTACGTCATCTGTAGAGAGAAATGAATGTCTACGCCACTAGTTGATCTACAACACCAAGAGCCGTCATCTGTAGAGAGACATGAATGTCTACGCCAGTAGTTGATCTACAACATTAAGAGCCGTCATCTGTAGAGAGACATGAATGTCTACGCGAATAGCTGATCTACAACACCAAGAGCCGTTATCTGTAGAGAGACATGAATGTCTACGGGACTAGTTGATCTACAACACCAAGAGCCGTCATCTGTAGAGAGATATGAATGTATACGCCATCTGTACAGAGACATGAATGTCTACGCCAGTAGTTGATCTACAACACACAGAGCCGTCATCTGTAGAGAGATATGAATGTCTACGTCATCTTTAGAGAGAAATGAATGTCTACGCCACTAGTTGATCTACAACACCAAGAGTCGTCATCTGTAGAGAGACATGAATGTCTACGCCAGTAGTTGATCTACAACATTAAGAGCCGTCATCTGTAGAGAGACAATAATGTCTACGCGACTAGCTGATCTACAACACCAAGAGCCGTTATCTGTAGAGAGACATGAATGTCTACGGGACTAGTTGATCTACAACACCAAGAGCCGTCATCTGTAGAGAGACATGAATGTCTACGCCATCTGTAGAGAGACATGAATGTCTACGTCATCTGTAGAGAGACATGAATGTCTACGCCAGTAGTTGATCTACAACACCAAGAGCCGTCATCTGTAGAGAGACATAAATGTCTACGTCATCTGTAGAGAGATATGAATGTCTACGCCACTAGTTGATCTACAACACCTAGAGCCGCCATCTGTAGAGAGACATGAATGTCTACGCCACTAGTTGATCTACAACACCAAGAGCCGTCATCTGTAGAGAGACATGAATGTCTACGCCACTAGTTGATCTACAACACCAAGAGCCGTCATTTGTAGAGAGACATGAATGTCTACGCCACTAGTTGATCTACAACACCAAGAGCCGTCATCTGTAGAGAGACATGAATGTCTACGCCACTAGTTGATCTACAACACCAAGAGCCGCCATCTGTAGAGAGACATGAATGTTTACGCCAGTAGTTGATCTACAACACCAAGAGACGTCATATGTAGAGAGATATGAATGTCTACGCCATCTGTAGAGAGACATGAATGTCTACGCAACTAGTTGATCTACAACACCAAGAGCCGTCATCTGTAGAGAGACATGAATGTCTACGCCAGTAGTTGATCTACAACATTAAGAGCCGTTATCTGTAGAGAGACATGAATGTCTACGCCAGTAGTTGATCTACAACATTAAGAGCCATCATCTGTAGAGAGACATGAATGTCTACGCCAGTAGCTGATCTACAACACCAAGAGCCGTCATCTGTAGAGAGACATGAATGTCTACGCCAGTAGTTGATCTACAACACCAAGAGCCGTCATCTGTAGAGAGACATGAATGTCTACGCCACTAGTTGATCTACAACACCAAGAGCCGTCATCTGTAGAGAGACATGAATGTCTACGCCAATAGTTGATCTACAACACCAAGAGCCGTCATCTGTAGAGAGATATGAATGTCTACGCCAGTAGTTGATCTACAACATTAAGAGCCGTCATCTGTAGAGAAACATGAATGTCTACGCCAGTAGTTGATATACAACACCAAGAGCCGTAATCTGTAGAGAGATATGAATGTCTACGCCATCTGTAGAGAGACATGAATGTTTACGCCAGTAGTTGATCTACAACACCAAGAGACGTCATATGTAGAGAGATATGAATGTCTACGCCATCTGTAGAGAGACATGAATGTCTACGCAACTAGTTGATCTACAACACCAAGAGCCGTCATCTGTAGAGAGACATAAATGTCTACGCCATTAGTTGATCTACACCATTAAGAGCCGTTATCTGTAGAGAGACATGAATGTCTACGCCACTAGTTGAACTACAACACCAAGAGCCGTCATCTGTAGAGAGACATGAATCAAATCAAATCAAATCAACTTTATTAGGGTCACAAATTGGGCGTGCAAGCCCGTCTTACATTCGGCCCTTCTAATCACTCGTCTTTCGTTCATCAAGAGCATTATACATTTACATAGGAAGAAAAATAAACATTGTGAAATGAATGTTGTAAACATAAACAAGGCCAATTACCATGTTATGAGGCCCATCTCCCACTTATCCATACATCACCCCACCCACACACACACCCCCACCTACCCATACACACGCACACCAAGTGGCACCATACATAAACCCCCCAACCGACCCATCCCCCTCCCGCCCCCCCCCCATCCCCCCCCACCC